>JAZHYW010069180.1:0-21820 GCA_037355805.1 Ixodes ricinus
ACTACGTATTGCTAAGCAACTCAAAAATAAATTTTACTAAGGATTTAAAAAATAAACCTGGCCGTTACGAAAGAGTGGAATGCAATACACTGAAAGCAGACGAACTCGGAGAACAAATTGTAGGGTTGATACCTCCAAGATACCACTGTTTCTAAACTGAAAAATAAAAATACTTGTGTCTTTAACTCTTGATTTTGCAACAATAAATTCTTTCTTGATTCTATGGAAACAAAAACACGTATTTGTGGGGTTTCGGCATCGCAGAAAAGGCAACAAGTGCAGACGGATGCTCACTACACAGGTATAACATGCCGCACAGCCATGCATCTGTGAAACATTTTATTTTTATTGTACTCTCACTCACAGAGCATCTGGAAAGTTTGCCGCATTTGGAATTAGTCAAGGATCAAGCGCACAGCAACTACATTCGCTATAGACGACCTATTTCAAGAGATAGCGCGTAGCTCTATAACGTTTCATTACGCTTCTGCTGTTAACGTGGATAGCAGATAAGGCTCGTAGACAAACACCCTGACTTAACCTAATACATCGTAGGAAAAGCTACAATATTTACTGCGGGAACAAAGAAGATTGAACACATTCCGAAGTTTCTGCAACCCAGTACTGGTTCTCAAGTAAGGAATCTACTATTGTTATATTTAAGATTTTTTTAAACTGTTTGAAGCATGCCTCGTGAGTTGCCGAGTTTTGAAGTTATTAATTGTTTTATTTATTAAGACCAGTTTGTGATTGATATTGCATTAGAAAATGCGTTTTTAACAAAAATCATTGATAGATCCCTGTGTGGAAATTGTTCCGAAATATTTGTGACGATTCCATGATTTTCCACTCGGATGTAACCTGATTACAGACTTTCAGTTTTTTAGGGGTGTGCTTGTAAGAACAATCAACAGGCCTTCCCTTGTTTGCATGGATTTACGACCACTACTAAAACCTAATATTTCTAATCACTTTTTTGTATTGTCTACACTGCCTTCTTACAATGAACAATACAATACAACACAAAAACCATCTTTATTTACTTTCTTTGAAAATAACACAATATAAAGCCCACATAAGCCAATAATGGCTTGTTGCGTGGGACGCGACAGGAGCCCTCTGCTGTTTTATTGCACAGATAACTTAAAACAACAAAGCATACCAATATTAGTATATATTACTACAGTTCCACCTCCTTTTACAGCTTATATTAATTCCTCTAATTTGATGAGTACATATGTAAAACCCGTCCAATCATATTGAATTAGTATTTACATATCGTGAAGGTAAATAGAATTCGTGACTTACAAGATAATTCTAATAATATAAAGAAAACAGAGAACCTTTTATATTACTGCGTTTTCGGGGATACTCCATCATTTATTCCTATTACATTTTATGGGTCTTTTTTCCCTGTTCAATTATCCATCTTTTTGCTAGTTTTTTTTTATTCTAGGGGATTTTATTTTTAGTAGCTCATCCGGTAATGTATTATAAAGCTTAGGTATGGAATATTTCCTTGTGGCCTCTCCATATTTTGTCCTTATAAATGGTTCAACAAATTTTCTATTTGGTCTTAATGTCCTTTCTTTCATTTTCCCGCCTATGTTTATTGTTGAAAAAATGTTTTATAATAATATCATACTTCATTTGATCTCTGAAACGTAACATTTCTAGTTTTTTATGCATATAATCTGAGAGATCAGTTTCTTCGCTTCGGTAACCAATATTCCTAACTATCCTTTTTGAATCGATTCTATCTTTAGTTGTAAATACTTGGCACAGTGCCCGTAAACTGTTATTCCATACTGAAGTACGGATTTACCTAGTGCATTGTATATCATTTTAAGTATGGATCAGCGGTACTAGTTCTTGGATATGGTACATATGTGTCATTAATACCGTCCTAATTTATTTTACAGACCTGGTATATGTGAATATCCCATTTAACATGTTTGTCTATGTGCATACCCAGGTATTTGACATTATCAGCGTATTTGAGCCGGATGCACGAGCAGTTGTCGCAGTTCTGAGCATGCATTTTTATTGGAAATTCATTTACAATTTTTTTTTCTTGGATCTCTAAAGCATAATACTTGCGTTTTAGGAACGTTTACGATTATTTGGTTTTATTCGGTACCATTGAATAATGTTATGTATTTCCAATTCATTTCATTTATTTACCTTCCAAAGGTCCTCTTTTCGAGGACATTACATATGGGTGGGATCAATCACATACCGAAGCCAACGAAAGAAACAATGAAACAGCAAACAATCAATGAAACAACAACTACTTCATCAACAAACACGCACTCAGTAATAATCCACCAGGAACCAAAAATAGAAAGGCAAACAGGCAGTCATTATTCCCCCTGGAAATGCGAAACCAAGGAGGAACGGAAAGCGTCCGGGCATATTATTAAGGCGATGAACCCAGGTAGCACATTCCATTCAGAAATCGCGAGGGGAAAAAATGAGTTATTAAATGCGTTAGTGGACGCAGATGACAGCTGCACACAGTTAGAGTTCGTTAATCTCACGAGAGGATCGGGGAGGAGGTTGTAAAAGCATCGATCTTATGTCCGGATGATGGTGGAATATTTTCGTGAAATAGGCAGAAACGTCGTTAGCATTGACGGCGGGTAGCTAACGAAGTTAGGTTTAACTGCGACTTTAGAGCCGCAACGCTAGCAGTGTGATCGTATACAGAGAGTATGCAGCGATACGCGGCACGATTTTGGATGGCTTCGAGTTGGGTGGTAAGATAGATTCGGTAAGGGCTCCAGATGGTGTGCGGCGTACTCTAGCTTAGGTCGGACGAAGGTTCTGGTAGGCTAAAAGTATCGAAGATTCGAGCGGAGCAGAGTGTGGGCAGCGTCGGACGTATCCCAAAAGTTTTTGATGCGGCGAGTGAAATGGACTCGACGTGAGCGGCCCAGGATAGATCGGAGGCAAGGAGGCCACCAAGGTACTCTGTATGATGGGATCTAGCTTCAATGGGTTGGGGTGCCAAGAGAATATATGCATGACGAAACAGAGCGCTCGCAGAGTGAAACGTACGAGTTTGCACTTTGAATAATTAAGGCTCATCTGCCAGTTGGAACACCAATTCATTATGGTAGACAAGTAATTCTGAAGCGAGCACGTGGTCGTCCGGAGAAGCAATTGGTCGGTATAATACACAGTCGTCCGCAAAAGACGCACTTCCTGGAGGAAATGGAATGAGGGTGATCATTAATAAATATTAGAAAAAGGAGAGGGCCGAGGACCGACCCCCGTGGCACTCCCGATGTAACGTTGCACAAACCAGATTCGTGACTGTTCACAACTGAAAACTGCACTCGAGAAGAAAGAAAATTGTGAACCCACGAAATGACGCCATTGTTTATTTTGGAGTGCAGAGAGCTTTGTTAGTGTCGCGGAAGATGCGGAACACGATCAAATGCTTTCAAAAAGTCTAGAAAAATTGCGTCGGTCTGATGATGAGATTCGAAGTTGGCAATGAATTTGATGGGTGAACGGTGACAACCGGGTCTCGCAAGAAAAACCCTACAAAAGCCATGTTGGTGGTCGAAAAAGAAGTGTGGTTCTGACCAAGATGAGACACCACATGAGACAAAATTATATGCTCTTGCAGCCTGGACGGGATACATGTTAACGATATAGGTCTGTAGTTAGAGGGTAATGATCGATCACCGTCCTTGAAGAACGGTATGACTTTTCCTACTCTTCCAGTCCGGAGGAAGACGTCCATCTGCCAATGACCGGGTATATAAGAGCGTGAGGCACTCGCTCGATATGTCTTTGGTGTTTATGAGGATTTTTGAAGAAATGTTGTCAAGTCCGGGGGACGTAGTAGAAACTTTGAGGCGATCCATAGAGTCCGCTGGCCGCCGTCAGGGGAGATGATAATAGGTGCCATGGTGTTATAAGGAGCCGGACAATCAACAGGAACGTTCCAAGGGTTCTCATAGTAAAAACAGAAGCAAAGTACCTGTTCATTACTGAAGCGGCAGGAAGCTTCAGGGGACAGTGCCGCCGTCGGCATCAACTGGAACAAATAGACCGGGAGTGGTCACTTGGAGAAATAAGGGTCCAGAATTTTTTTGGGGTTGGCTTGCATGGAGGGTGGGTAGGTCTCTATTAAAATATTTGTCTCTTTGCCGCTTTAATCTGGCGGGTATACTCTTTAAGGCAATCATAGTAGGAATCCCATGCTAGTGGAGACGGGTTCTGTTTAGCTTTCCTGAAAAGACGCTTTTTCTTATTCCCCAGAGACCTAATAACATTGTTGAACCAAGGATTACAGGCGTCACTGTGGATACGAATCAATGGCACAAAACGCTCAATAAGATCATACAATTTGTTCCTAAACAACAACCTGTTGCATTCGACCGTTCTTGTGGAGTGTTCGGCAAGAAATTGTACGTAATATGCAATTAGTTCTCGATTTATTTCCGCATAGTCAGCCCTATTGAAATCATGAATCATTTTTTAAACTTGTGTTTTCACAGTTTTGGGCTGTGTTGGGTGACTTTCAATAACTTATCATCGCTGAAACCATTGCTATAGCCAATGGAGCAAACCAGATCGAATGACCATGACAAAACAAGATCCAGGATATTGTTTAGCCGAGTCGGGGAATCGACCATTTGTGTTAGGTTGAAAGTTAAAAGTAATTCGAGGAATTTCCGCGATTCACTAGGGCCCTTAGACGAGAGACTTGACCAGCATATATCCGGAATATTGAATACACCAAACATTAAAAGTATAGTCATTGCCGCTACTTCGTAATTTCTATGTGCGTATACAATTACCGTGTCATCTGCAAATTGAAGGAGTTAACTTTCTAATCAACCTGTGTTACCTCGTTAACATATATATTAAAAATTAGCGGCCCGAGGACTGTACCTTGTGGTACTCCTTGTTTTACTTTAATTTCCTTGCTATGTTTTGAGCCTAAACGTACTTCCCTCGAATCCCAATACTATATAGTTTATCCATTAATATATCATGATTTATTGTTTCGAAAGCCCCTGGTGAAATCTTTGAATAAAGCTAGAACATAATTACCGGCGTTCATGTTTTCATTTACATAATCAAAAGGTCTTCTAGAAGGTCACTGGTTCCTATATGTTCTCTCATACACATTGCGTGTTAGTTAATAGGTTATATTTAGCGATATAGCACCTAGGTACTTTATTAATATATTTTTCCATTACATAATTTACCACAGAAAAGATGCAAAGTGGTCTATAATTTAGGAATTTATTTTTCTCACCTTTCTTGTATATAGGCCAAACGGCGGATGTTTTAAGCTTCTTTTTGATGATGCCGCTATAGAATATACGATTGCACAACTGTAATAATGCAGGTTTCATTATAGTGATATGGTATTTAATATCTCTAAGCCCTATTTTGATCAAACCCTGTTGCTTTATTAGTTTTTAATTGTTTTACAATTTCGATTAGATCATTGTCATTCATATCGGGGAAAAATATTGAATCGTTATTTCTTATTTGATTTGGTTGTATATCCGTTGTCGTACAGCATAAGTTTCAATTGACTGCACATATTCTGTATTTAAACTATTTGCTAGTACCTTCTAAGTCGTGTTCCAGGACCGAAGTTTGTTTGAATAGTGCCTTCAATCGTTTTTTTTCTTTTTGGTTGTAACAGTTGGTTTACCAAGGACCAGCATTCTGCTGTATCTTTTGTCTCAGAGAATTTATTCCAGTAATAATTTCGTTTTGTAAATCTTATTAGTGCTGTAACTCTATTCCTAATTATTCTGTTATTTTCTTTGTACTTCTTATTATTAGGAAATCTTTTCAGTAGTTGCCAAGCTTTCTTTTTCTTTGATCAGGTCATCAATTTCTTTAGTTATCCATTGATTCTGTTGTTTACGTTTTTTCGTACTGCATCTTTGAGTTGACTTTGTATAAATATCTTTGAATATTGTAACGATACTATCGTATAATTTTTCTGGGTTCCGTTCTTTGGCGACAACGTTCCAGTCAATTTCTCGGATATATTTATCGACTATCTTATTATTTATATATGAGCCTCCAATAGTTTTGTTACTGTTTCGAATAAGATCTGCAATAGTTACTGCCACAAAATGATGGTCGGCCACCTTTTCAGAAATTACTTGTCCTTCGGGTTTCCCGTCCTTAGACCGCACGTGTATATGATCTATACAAGACTGTGTTAATTTCTCGCCTAATACCTCTTCTCTTGTGAATTCATATATCATTGACTCCAGTCCCGCTTGTGCCATATCATCTAGGTAATATTTTATCATTAAACTAGCTTTTGTGATGTCTAAATTAATATCCCCTACAAGCATCAAGTCTGTATCTTTGTTGTCGTTTAGCCATTTATTGATATCATCTAAATATGTGTTTACATTTTGAACAATAAACAATAGCCCGGTAAATGTCTTTTACTTTGTCCTATTGAATGGGTCAGTGAACCTCGTAATTTATATTTTAACTAAATCTTCTTTAATAACTGGCAGCTTAAAGGAAGACTAAAGCGGTACTGAATTTTGGTGGAAAAACATTTAAATCGTCTTTATTTGGCCTCCAGGGTTACGAATATCAAAATATATTTTAGGTTGACGCGACAAGCTGCCCCAACAGCGCCTTCAAAATAGTCGCTGAAGCCCCTCCTTCCCGTCGCGTTCGGTACGAAATAGGAATCATGACGTGTCCTTCCTAAATCTCAACATTTCGATGCTCATCCGCAAGCCTTACCCAAGCAGCCAAAAGCGCCGCACGTGTTCCCTCAAACGCGGCACGCGCAAGACAGCTCTGAAACCTCTGGGTATGACGAGACACACAGCGGTTGTTTTTCTATTTTTTTCTCGCGTCTATTGATACGTTCGGGTCAAATGCTTGTGACAATAGGGAGTTTTAGTAGACCGTGTTTCCCCCTCCGCTAACCCTCCGCTACGAAGAAACCGCCACTGCGCCTGCGCGCCGATGGCCTTGGCTGTAGAGTTCCGGGTAGCGGAGGGGCTCAGCGGAAGGGGAAACACGGTCTGATAAAACTCGCTATTCAAATGCACTGGACAAAAATACGCTAAAATTCACCTCTATGTCATTCTTTTTGAGATCCCCTTCAGCTTCCTTTTAAGAAACACAGAGAATGCCTTATGAATTATATTCAGTCTTCTTCCTTTGCAATCGTTCTTGGACGTATCTCCTCGGCCGATGCCGCATGATCGTGTGCGACAGAGTGATAATATTAAGTACAAAGAACGCCATGCTTTGACTTTGTTTTTTTTAAATCTGAAAGTTACTATACACCTTTTCAAAAAATGCTCCTAGGCCGTCGCCATGTTGTTGACGATGATGCAGCGGGTGCGACTCTCACGCCCCCTAGCAGCTAGGAAATTACTGCCACACTCTTGGGCTCTTGAAACCTGCTCAGCGCGATTCTCCACCTAGGCTTTGCGGTTTTGCCTTTTAAGTATTCCGGCTTGTGTTGAATGTTTTCACTTTTTTTTCTTATGCATGCTGCTTACCCTTTTTCACTTATTCTTCCTCTGTGAGAAATAGGGCATATAAGTGCCTGCCGTTCATGCGTTTCTGCTTGACATTCACCGGAACCGTAGGAACGAAAGTCGAACGGCCCTCGACGCAATTTTACGAACAATGACAACTGTCCTCCCCACTCCAAAAGATGATCCACGTAGGGTCCCTTCTCAGTTATCGCCAAAAATAGCTGTCCGGGTTGGGGTGGGGAACAGATAAGCCGCATTTGTTACTTTTCCCTGATGCTATTGTTGTAAAAAGAATATATATTTTTAAGCGACAGGCTTGAGGCGACACCTAATCGTCAGAGGCTATAAAAAGGATGCTATCTCCTCAGAGACAGGCTATCTGCAGTACACTATTATCTGACTTCGCAGATTCCGTCTTCCGCCC
This sequence comes from Ixodes ricinus, assembly GCA_037355805.1. NCBI lineage: Eukaryota > Metazoa > Arthropoda > Arachnida > Ixodida > Ixodidae > Ixodes > Ixodes ricinus. The sequence goes on from JAZHYW010069180.1 coordinate 7,936, forward strand.
CCGCAAAGCTGCGCGTCAGCGACACGGGCCAGCTGACGTTCATTCCGGTCAGCCACAAGAACAAGCCAACAGGCCCAAGGAAACTACAGCGGCAACAGTGGCGACACGGAATCAGCGACGACAGCGGTTAAGACGAAACTGAGTCGACAGAGGCTATAACAGAAGGAGTGCAGCGTCGACGGGAGCAGTCAGCGACAGGGCTGTCTGCAGTACGCTAATCATCTGACTTTGGAGGTAGGAGCATTACTATTTTTCTATTATTCTTAATCACAGAAATCCCCATCGCTGAGTGCTGCCTCTGGGTGTTCACTGTCATGCCCAAGAACGATTTGTGTCTACATTGTAAGACGGAAATTGATTATGAGAACATTAGGGAGCTTTATTCATTTAATATTTATTTGAAATACTGTGGGCAAGTCGGTCTATACAGGAGGGAAAAACACAACACATAGAAAACAAGAAACTCAGTCATGCAGTCACTGCGTGAAGCGAGCGCAGGTAGGTTGTAGCTAGCCACGCATGCTCAAGATATACATTTCCATATGCAAACCTTAACTAAACAATGTATCAAGCTGTGGTTCAAATAATTAAGGACTACAACAATTGACAACTTGCTCTATCAGAGTGTCCAATTATATAATAGTTCGGTAAAAGAAAGAGTATTTAAAGACATCATTTCTGTACTGGTAGGGTGAAATTGCTTTGGTCTTGCTCGTCTTTTGGAGCTTCGTATGTTGAAGGCAAAATGTACCGTTCAGAATTATTCTTTGTCAAGCCATTAGCCACAGCGTATTATTCTTTTAATCCACATATTTTCCTTGTTTCTTCTAAACAGTCAAGCCGAAATTCATTTCTCATTGCCGTAATGGACTCGATGCGCCTATATTCACAAAAAAAGACAACAGACAACAACAACCGAAGTGTCAGATTATGTTTTCATTCAGTTTGCGCAACCTGCTGTTTCCTGTATGGGTCCCATTCGCACCTCGCGTATTCCAATATTGAACCTAAATAACATTTATATGCAGCTAATCGAACATATTTATTTGCGTGTCTAAGATGCCTTGTAAGACAGCCTAACTTCTGATAAGCCTTGGCACATATGTAATCCACATGATTATCCCAGTGCAGGGTATTAGCTAAAATAACTCCTAAAACCTAAATTCTTCTACTTTATTAAGTTCAATGCCGGCTATAGAATAGCGGAAATCTGAGACCTTTTTCTATTTGTAATACTTCAAGAGACAGTTTTAGCAAAATTAATTACCACACCCCATTTCTTACACCACGAGAAGATTTCTTCCAGTGGACTGGTCGAGAATTTCCTGGTCCTGAACTGCAGCCACTTTTGAAAAGACCATACTCTCGTCTGCGAACAATTTAACTTAAACAGAGGAAGGTAAACTTGTTGCTATATCATTTATATAAATTAAGAATAAAAGGGGCCCTAACACTGATCCTTGGGGTACTCACGAGTAAACTGTTAAATCGGGAAAGAAAACTTTATTACAGCTAGCATACTGAATTTGTCCTTCCGAACATGAACGTATCCAAGATATCAAAATCTGATTTAATACCAATTAAGTTTAATTTTTGTCCTAATCTGGCATGGGGTACCCAGTTAAACGCTTTAGAGTGATCCATAAATATTACGTCAACCTGACTTCGTTAGTTCATAGCTGATGCAAACTCATGTGTGCACTCTATTAGCTGCGTGACTGTCGATAGACCCAGCCGAAACCCGTGCTGGTGTTTATAAAGAAAGATTTTCCTCCAAGTATTTATTATATGTTCTAAAAGTTTGCAACATGTCGTTGTTGAAAGGATGGGCAATAATTTTGCAGGTCCATCTTGATTCCGGAATTGAACACGGGCACACTTTTCCCTCATAGCCAGTCTTGTGGTAACTAGCTCTGAAGGCGGACCGCTTGAAAAAATAAATATAAATACCGTAATGCCCCCCGTTGACATAAGATAGATGACTGAAATAATCAAAATGCCCTTCTGTGTAGAAAAGAGCAGACAAATAATCTGCGTTTTAGAAATCCTAAACTACGTTTTCGGGACAGGTCTTTTGGGATGTTTTTTGGAGAGTTCCGATGAAAATAATAACACCTTACGATCTGACACGCTACCTATTATATAAACCTCGTCCACTTCAACCATATTGATAAAAATATTAAGTCTAATGTTGCTTGACCAGTATTGGTTTTTCGGGTGGGGCTGTTCACTAACTGTCTCGGGTTGAAACAAAAAGCAATATAAATAAGCAGTTCTGAGGACACTACCTCATTTGTACCTTCTTGACTAGTTGTCCAATCAATATTGGGCAGGTTAATGTCGCCTATTAGAATAATCTTAGCTTCGTCACTAAATTGTAGAGCCATGTAGTCTTATAAATCTTCTAAAACAGTTGGCGTGGTATTTGGGGGCCTATAAACGGCACCTATAATAAAGTAATTTCACTGGTTTGTTACTTCACTCCATAATACCTCACCGTTGATGATGCAATGTGTTGGAACAAGATCTCAACTGTCTTTAAAAATGATAGCCCCACCCCTTGATCCTTTGTCTTTTCAAACCATTTTGCACGGAGGTGGGACAATTTCATTGTCCCCAATACCGTCGTGCAGCCCTTCTCCCGTAATAACAACAATCTGGGGGTTTTGAAAATACGAGATCATTTCCAGTAGGTCTACATTATTTAATATACATCTAGCACTTGAAGGCTTTGAAATTTTCAGCGTGTGCTTACTAACTGATTTATGACGTCACTAATTGTTGGGGTGAGCTTGCTGTTTGTTTGCTATACACATGTCCCCATCGATGTCGTCCCACAAAAAAATATTATCGCCAATTTTGATCTTGTCGTCAATCAAGAAAAGGTTTTTTTTTCTTTATCACGATACCGCTTGCTGTATGTCCATAACTTTTTGCGCCTTTAAAGTGTAATCCTGGAATATTCGTGTCCACTTCTTATCTTACTCACTTTCAGAAGCCTGCGTTTTCTTAGAAGATTATCGTTTTCTGTAGAATCAAAGAATTTAAGGATGACGGGTTGATTTCTCTTCATTTTTCGCCCAACGCGAAGCAAGCGTTCGGCAGTGCTAACACGAATTCCAAGTGTTGCTTCGAAAACACCAACCAGTACCTTTGATTTTAACGTATCTGCCGTTTCACCGTCGCCTTACGGAATCCGAAAAAAACATAAAGTTATTTCAGCGGATATAATCTAGACTACGAAGCTTCCTCCGACATTCAAAAGGTCTTCTTGTATTAACGTGATACTTTGTTGAAAACCCACGACTTCATCTTTAACCTTTTTACTTTCTTGGACCATTACTTGGATCTGTTAAACCCTTTTAACTAGGCTGTCGAATTTGCTTTCAAACAGTTGTTTGCTAGTTTCTCTTACTCCGAGATCATTTAAAATCACGTTTGGTGTAACCAGAATAGCCTTCACCATTTCCTGAATCGTCAGTGAAATATCAGTGCCCCCCGCCCTCCTCATCCAGTCCCGGCTTTGATGAAACAAACAGTACATGACAAATCTGCCGCGAAAGAAAGTTGGTAAAGAGTAGTGAGCTATAGCAAAGAAGGCAATGTTTACACGCTGAACCCGCACAGCGCGCTTGTTTGTCTCGAGTTCAGTCGTAGCGCAAAGTGCTCTAAGAACTTTTTGATCATGTTGGCGATGTCATGAATCAATGTGCTCAGGTTTCTTTCTTTTTTTCCTGTGTGTTTAGCTTGTATCTTGCCTGCCGGCCTGGCTAGCACGTGCAGTTGTACTGTTTTTTGTGGCATTCTGGACAGTTACATTTGGCATGCAATTTTATGAACCAGTTGGCGACGGAGCGGAGTGGCATGGTTTCGGTTTCGATTGAACAGCCGTTGTCTTCGCTCGCGCGACGAAGCACGTGCAACTATAAGCCTGTTGAAATGGCCCTCACGTGCATGCGAACATGATTGCACGACAGAGGGACCAGCCGGGACGCTTGCAATTCATTATTTTATGTTTGGTTACTTTTGCCGAAAATCTGGCACGTCGGGAGCCAGTGAAACAGTGGCAAGCGTTTTTTCAGAATCACTTGGCAACTCATACAGCACTCTATTCTTGTGGCATGTCTCAGCAGTAAAAACATAAGCAGCGAGTTCCGTCACAACAAGTCACATCAGAACACAACACAACATAAAGGGCCCTTCGTTTGTCCTGCATGTCAAACAAATATTTTTTCTTCTAAAAATTTGTGCTCCAATGAAAAGCCACTTTTTCTGCTCCAAACGCGCTCCAAAATGACTTAGGCCAGTCACATCACTGAAAGCCCACTTTTACATGATTTGCAGGCTAACTCAGTGTACTTGGTAGTACTCAGAGCTTAGCATTGACCTTGTTCTCACAAAAACTTTGCAATCCCTACCGAAAAACCCAGTATAACGTTTCACTATTTGAATTACAGAACTGGAAATCTAACTGAAATGTTTTCTGGAAATCTTAAATCCAGATTACGGACAAAGGAATAGATTCTGAACACCTAAAGTTCAGATAAAATTCAAGAATATTTTTAGTTTCATAATCCAGAGAGCGGAAAGTTGTACTCTATTCCTTGGTAGGGATTATAGGCTCATCGCGTACTTTTTGAACAATTACAGCGGAGCTTGAACACTGGCTCAAAACGGTTTTGAAGGTTTGTACAACAGCAGACGCGTAATAAATATCGAGGTGTTTACCTATGCAATAAAGTATAGGAAAGCATGTGACCAACGTTACATACCATATCGAGATTGGATATATGTTTCCAGAGCCTTCAAGAACTGTTACTCAACCGCGAAGGACACCATTCGGAATGTTAAAATTAACTGCCATTTTTTGTCTGGTATAGGAGTTTATATCAAAGAAATAGTTAAAGCTAACTAAATTTGAAACCGAAATTATCTATATATGTGTTCATAGTAATCAAAGATTATTTTATAAAGGCTATGGTAAATTGCATGACTAATTTGATGCTCGTCTTTCACAATTATTTTTGTTAAATTGATTTTCTTTTGCGATAACATAAACCGGTGGTTTTACCTTTTTTAGAATGTCGAGTCTGGGTGAACGTATTTTTTTATATTCGTGAGGTTGCGAAAACGTGTAAAAGGCGTATTTATAACGCAATGTTTTTTTGTTTTTTGTTTGGAAAGATTTGAAGCTTTTTTGACTCTCAGAGGGATTGTCAGCTAGCTGAGGCTAGTCTGTGCTTTTCTGAACCATTCAAATTTTCGGGTTTCGATTGTGCAAATTTATAATTATATATGATACAAAATTATGGTTCTACATATTTTGAAGCGTAACAAGTTTTTATTCAAATGAACTAAAAGCTGTTACACAAAGTCGTTGCTATATGGTCCTTCAAAGTTGTATTATTGGGCTCAAAGTTAGGGATCATCTCGTCTTAACAGCTCCCACATAAATAACATTTTTTCAATCATTTACTTTGCAAAAGAGTGTTTTACACTGACCTGTCTGGGCCCTTTTTGGAATCTAATATTTTCAATGGTTCAACATCGCACGTAACAAATATTCATACATAACTGTTTAAAAATGGCATGGAGAGTTTTTATGACAGTTATTTTCCTGTTTACTGCGACGTTCTACGGCGCGTTGCACCGCGAACAGTTAATAGTGTTCAGCCAAAACCTGGCTTAGCAATATCATTTGAAGAATTAATATTTTATTTTTATTCAACAATTTCAACGTAGTGGACGATAATGATGTTATGCAAAACATGATAATGTGCACCCGTGGAAATAGAACTTGGCGTTTGTTTTGTCAGTGAAAAATATTTTGTCCCAACCTAGCTTCGACCATCTAATACGACAATAATGTTGAATGTTTTCTTTCGCATTATGAAAAAGTTTTGGAACTAAGGATTTCATTTTAATCTTCTATTTTTTATCGTACATTTTCCCAGTAATATTTAACTGACAGAGGGCGATGACAATAATTCAAAATTAAATGACCAGGGTACAATTGGCACAGTGTACAATTATTGTTCTATCTATATTTACAGAAGAAACCGCGGGAACAGATGTCAGCTGCACCAAATATGAATGCCAGTCCTCTTTTCAAGAACCTGGATGGCTTCTACATGAGCAGCTTCCTGGACGAGGACACTGTGCAATCCGCTATGTCCTACGAGCCCCGGTCGGACGACATCTTTATTGTCACGTACCCCAAATGCGGTACAACCTGGACACAGCACATTGTCCATTGCATCTTGTATGACGGTGTCCTTCCCAAGGACTTCACAGAATTCATTCTAAGGTCACCTTGGCTTGAGTTCTTGGGTTCCGAAGCTGCAGAAAAAATGGTCCGCCCAGGCACCATCAAGTGCCATCTTCCCTTCCATAAGCTTCCTTACTCTGAGAACGCGAAGTACATATTCGTGGTTAGAAACCCGTATGACGTCTGCGTCTCCTTCTATCACCACGCTAGAGGCATCACTAGCAATGGGCTTGAAGATGCACCGTTTGATACATTTTTAGATTTGTTTCTCAGTGGCCAAGTTGGTTACGGAGACTATTTTGACCACTTGCTGTCTCTCTACAAGCACCGAAACAATTCAAATGTTTTGTTCTTTAGGTACGAAGACTTACAAAAGGACGTAAAGTCTTGGGTGCTGAAGATTGCTGACTTCCTCGGTGAGGAGTACGGTCAAAAGTTGAGACATGACAACTTGCTCCTCGACAAAGTTGTGAAAGCCACCAGCTTTGAAAGCATGAAGAAACCAGTCAATGACGGCATGAAAACCCTGATGCATGGTCTTTTCTCACTTCCCCTGAGAGACAGTTTAAGTCTTTGCAAGTATATAGTCAAAGATCGAGCGGAAGACCAAAGTTGGAGATCAAGCAGGAATTTCTTCGCAAAGGCATCCTTGGGGACTACAAGAACCTATTCTCGACTGAACAGATTAGACGGATGAAGGAGCGTATCGCGTCTAAGACAAAAGGAAGCGACGTTATGGATTTGTGGATTGATATTGGACTTCCGTGATAACATTCCGTTGGATTTGTATTTCGCGATAACATTGTTTTCTTGCAGTTAAATACCAATAATCATTCGTTGACAAAAAGTGCTTCTGAATCATGATACTTGTTCGAGGCTAGGACCATGTTCCGATAGTACACAAAAACTACAAAAGAAAAATGGAGGCACGCCGAAGTAATTGGAATTTATCTTTGCGTGCATATGCTCTTTAGTCACGGATTACGCTGCTAGGTGTCCCCAGTATCAAGGTTTTTGCGTCATTCCTCTAAACGCCATAGCTCAAGGTCTGGGGTCGACAAACCTTTCCTACAAACGGCCGATTTAGCGCTTGACAGATACGGAGCGGGCCAAATGATAAAAGAGGGGGGGAAGTCAGTTAGCCTACAAAATAAAAGGTTGAAGAAGACTGTGAGAAGCTCAAAGCTATTTGCTCCCATGAAAAATAATGTTTTTATGATTGAGGCATATACACAACGTAAGATTCATGGAGGATCTTGATGATCAATACTGCTTAAAGAAGATAACATTCGCAATAGCTACTAGCTGAGAGTAGTAAAACGTTTGGGAGGGGTCAGCTGTTATTAGCAGACGTACGTTTTACATTATGGTCCTCAACTCACAGTGTTCACACACTTATGTGCTCAGCGAACACTGCGAATCAAGCTTGCAGCGAGCTTTCACAAATTACAAAACTGATTCAAGAAGTCCAATGTAAATCTCTACAAAGACGACCAGTGAAAATGCATCCTTCAGCTTATTGCCTGTCTGGTGATCTGTGAGGCTATTTACACCCGTGGACAACTTTCTGTGGCATTTAAGAAGGAGTGAAGAGGGCTGATGTACAGCTTTAAGTGGCGTCCAAGGTACTCGAGTTCCCGTGGGCCTGTGACCTCGACTGCAAAGTCGCAGAAAGTGGTCTACGAGTAAATATGTTTGAAGTGGTCTACGAGTAAATGTGTTTAATTTGGCAGAGGTCTGCTTCAAATAAATTTTGAAAAACGTAGCTGTCTTCTGAGTATTTCTGAAAATCAGCAAGCCAAACACCCAGTTATCATTATGTAGTATTTCACAGAAACTATATTTGTGGAACACTGCTAATTTCTTCTACAAATATGCACCAGGAAGGGGAACGATAAAAACATTTTGTTGGCTGAGGTTTCTGGTAATGGAAAAACTCGATCTTATATTAAAATAAATCTTAAGCTTCTGAGAGCATCCTCGCTGCGAATGTCTTTTCATTTTGTAATGTTAGGTTGATGTTATAAAGATGATACTAAATGTCAGCCATTAACGCCAATTCGCAAACTCAAACACGATGATAGAGATACTGAAAGTGCTTCATTCCTGGAGAAAACGTGGTACATTTTCACGACTATTAAGAAAGCCGAAAGTTCTAGCTTTCCTCATCCACCATACATCTGTGTTTCTGGACAACCCCGTGTTGGACCAAAAACTGCTGAAATTAACGAGAGTACACGCCGTGATTCGGTACAAAATTCAAGATGAATACGACGATCTTCAATATTGATTCTCAATGCATCACTTCTGTACACAATTGGTGACAAATCATACAGTAAACGTGCGTAGGAAACAAAGCCTTGGGCATACCGTGTCAGAGCTACCACGTCAAATTACAGCAACTTTGAAACTAACACTCTTTCTTGCGCCATTAGTCCTAGAGAGAGATAAATGGAAAGGTGTCGTGTGTGTGTGTGTGTTTGTTTGTGTGTGTGTGTGTGTTCGTTTGTGTGTAAGGAAGGCACTTCTTAGTTCCGTCTCAGGTCAAATATAGCCCGCGGGCCGCCGGTCGCGAAACCCTGCTCTAGGTGGACTGGACCATTTGTTGTACAGTTTTATTTTATGTGCTAGTAAAAGCCAGGTTAGTCACTTTTGTGATAGTTGCCCTCACGGTGGTAATAATATTTGTGTCATTACGTGCTCTCTTGAAGAAGACAGTTGTTCAAACAGTTGATTTGCTACGGGAAGACTTAAAGAAGAATGCTTTAGAAAAAGACTGAGGTCTATACAAATAAATTTGCCGTTTGAAGATAGGATAACTGTAAGTATATACGAGTAACCTCAATCTACCTTATTGAAAATTCGTCTATGGGGCCCACCAGGATTTCTGTAATTTTGTGGCGTACCATTAAACTTTTTAAAGGCGTTTGAGATATCCTTTGATGTTTTATAAAGGGCCCGATGTTTCCGTCAAAAAAATCTAAAGGGTGTAAGAGACAGAGTCCCGTCATAGTGTTTTGAGAGGCAGAGGCCCGTCATAGTGTTTTGAGAGGCCTGTGTGCTCTGTCCCAATCTTTTTCCGTGAAAACACAGCACCCTTCATAATCCTTTTAACTGGTCTACGGGAGACATCAGGATATATGCGTCGGGGTGTAGTGTATTGTATTTTTATTATTTAGGTTGCCAGCTGAAATGACCATGAACGAAGGTATACTGGTCAACAACCACGTTTATTCATTAGCGCTGCGTTTATATAGCAGACATGACGTTAGCAGTCAGGCGGCGCTTCCGTGATGACTCATGCTCGCGATAGCACACAATCAGCACACTACAAAATTACCTGCCCCCTGACACAAATATTCATTTCCTAAAGTCTTGGGGTTTAACACTGTCCGGCGGCTTGCTTGCGAGGGAACTTCGTCGAAGCGGTTGCTTTTTGCGCTGTGGCAGACGGATTCGGCACGGTTGCCGTAAATCGCGTCGCCAGACTTTCGGAGGCGGGGGCTGCGGGTGGATCCGGCACTGCCTTATCAGGTGTCGTGCCGGCCATAGGTGTCGGTGCCGTCACACCTAGGATCCTGGCCTTGTGGTTGGAAGGGAGTGGGTTTCGGAATCGGTGGGTCATCCACCATTGCTCGCTCTGGACTTGCAAAGGGCTCCGCATGTTGAGGACGCATGTGGTCAGCGTACGTGAACCAAAGCTGGTTGAGCACTTTCGCAATGTAGGTCACAGCACTCACCACCTGAGACACAATCCCTTCTTCCCAGGAGAGACGGTCGCCGCGCATTGCCTTCACGAAAAGACGGTCACCCATTTTGAACACACGTACAGCACCACGCGTGGCATCGCGTTTTTCCTTCACATGCTCCTGCTTGCGTTGCATGGCACTAGCGAAATCAGGTTGAAGCGAGGAAAGTTTCGTACGTATGGGGGCGTACGTGTGTACCGTCGATCTTTTGGGAAAGGAGGATACAAATTATGGGGGTACAAGTACACCGTTTGAATGGCCGCCAGGAGTCTCTGCCTGGAAATGGGTGTAAGTGAGCAGGATATACCCATATACACCTTTTTGTTTTGGGAGTGCACAAGGCATAAACGGAGGGTTCGGATCGCAGAGATGAGTGCCTCGCAAAATCCGACCGGACCTAGGTCCCAACCTGCTTGTCGTATAATGTTTACAAGCATCTCAAGTGAAACAGAAAAGTATATTTTAAAGAATACAAGAAAAAAAACAACAGAATGAACCTTTTTTTTTCTTTGGAAACGTTTTTAGCACGTGCTACCTGGCTGTTTTCATCCCTGTCAAAACCAAAGTGAAAATATAAACGCTCCCAAAATAATGCAAATGCAGAAGTAAGTCACAAGCGGCATGGTCATTGCATTACGAATGGCTGCGCCTGGCTGCGCTCGCGTCAGCGCCGGCTTCTACGATGTGCTGGAACGGAGGCTTCGATCGCTATAAAGTCAGCGCCAACCCTTAAACATGCCCCCTCCTAATATATTTGATAGTGCAATTGTGTGTGGATACCTCCCCTGCGTTGCGAATCAGCAAGTGCGTCGCTATCGCTGGCCATCGGCGATGCAGCATACGCCGCCATCTTGTCCGCTCCTTTGGGGTAGGAAATAGATAGTAAAAAGGTGGTAACTGTCAGGAAAAGGTAGTAATGCTGTAGTTACGAGCTTCTGACTAGCTTTTTTAAGAGTGTAGGGTTCACACTAATTGGGGTGTCTAAAGGGATGAAGGGCTCAGGAGGCTGAAGGAATCTGAAGGGTTAAGGGGCTTGATGGGCTGAAGGGGTTTGAAGGGCTCATAGGGTCCCATAACACATCAGGGCTGAAGTACTTGTCACGGAATTTATGATGGCGAATTTTAAGAGACCCGCAATATATGCGTTTGTCCACCAACCCTGAGCCTCGTACGCGTGAGAGTATGCGCTGAAAGCGGATAAAATCGTGAACTGGAGAATAATTATATTTTGCTAAAGTTTACGGTAAAAACAACATGGCGATGGTTCCTCATACTTTCTAGTCGCCTAAACCCTTACGACTGTTTTTTTCCATAGGCGATGGGTATGTGCTTCTTCCTGGCAAACTCCGGCGACGTTCGTACGCAAAAACACCCACGTGATCTATAGGTACGAGGGTGATAACGCTGCAAAGCTATCACCGTCGCCCCATCGCAGTTGTTCCTCGCCCACCCACGTCATTAGGGAGACACGCGCTATCGATCCCTCTTCGTATCTGTCTCTCTCTCTCTATGAATCTGCTCCAAAAGGGAAACACGCTGAAGCTCACCAAGAGACGCCGCAAAGCTGCCGAGGTTTCTGTCTTGCCATCGCCAAGTGGTAACGTCGCGGTCGTCGCGAGACGCTGCAATACTCGCCTTCGACTATGCTGACGCAAAATAAGCGGCGCTGTGTGGGGTATTCGGGGGTCAAGTAATATTAGCGGCGCTCGCTCCCCCAAGCCCCCTTTCCAGACATGGTCAGTCCACGAAAGATTCTCTCTCCGTCCGAGTGACGGGAAGAACAAGCGCGCGACGCACAGAGCGGAATAGACGGGAGGCGCGCTGGGGCACAAGAATGTTACGAGCCCTGAAGGTATAAAAAAGGTGCACAAGTGTGATCTGGAAACTGTCATGTCATCTCTCGCTTCTCTTCCTCCTGAGAAAAGAGGCCCAAGTTCTCAAATATATATGCTAGAGATTGTCCGTGGATTGGAGAAATTTCGAGTCGACGGGAGAATTTGTCACGAAGGGAGTTGTTGGCGACGTGAATCTTTAATTGCTCGAGCAAATATCCCTGATGAAAGAACTTATCGCTTCTAGAGTCGGAAGGAAGCGATGTCATACCGCTGTGGAAGAACGATGAGTTACCGTGCAGTTGCAACTGAAAAAAGAACAATTAGTACTACTAGTTTTTTTACAGGACAGGAAATATTAGTTTGCTTTCGCATTGTGGCTTTACGTTTTAATGCAATTCTATCTTAGAAAAAAAACTTTGTTTGTAGCTCTAAGGCCTGCCTATAATTCGAAAATAAAATATATATTCCTACAATGAATGTTGGTATTCCCTCATTCATTCATTCGTTCAGTCATTCATTCAAAGGGCGCATTCAGTTTGCCTTTGCGAATCCCGCTTGCCAATAAAGGCATAGATATATTAATGCTATCGTATGTCCTGTTGACCTATTCCAGTACTTTCACTTGATATGGAGGCGCAGGTGGAGTCTATGACATCGTTGATGTGGTTTCCGTCTGTGTATTTGCCCTTGAAAGCATTTAAAAGAGACGTCATGGTTACTTCACTATGTCACCTTGATTTGTTTCTGGTTCTTCACACGGCAGCGTTTGTTGGGACTACTTTGCGTTGATGGACGTTGAGTTGTGCTCGAGGAACACCTGGACATCTCTGCTACCTGTGACCGGTATTCATCAGTTTCAAGCTCTAACTTGGCGCACTACGTAAAAAATGGGCCTCGACGTGACTCGTACTTCTACCTCGACGTAACAAAGCCCAACTCAATAAACAACACTTTGTGAATGCGCCTAGAGTCCAGATATGTCTTTGAATTGCATAGGAACCAACCGTTGCGTCTTTTGGTTTTCGGGTAAATTTGCAGTCATGTGTCGACATACTTCTGTGGTCAACATACCGAGAGGCATTCTTTGCTGACACACTTATTATTTACATAATTTACAGATAGATATTTACAAACGGGCCAGTCCGAGATAATGTCTATGGCAGATGAGACGAGCCTGGGTTCCTGCCGGCGTGTTCCATCGGAGCTCTGTGTCGCGTGTGTGTCGCTCGTGGTGCGAGGCTCCTGCCTCGTTCGCAGTGCGTGCGTTGGTGCACGTTGCTCTACGGTGTAGATGGTGTCGCCCGCTTGTTCGCTACATGGGCTCCCCCCTAGCGGAATAGCGGTGAAAGACGCTGTTTGCGCGCTAGTTGGTAGTGTTTTGGAGAGTGAAGCGGACGTTGCGGGGACGGGCTGGATCGGGTTGAGTTGGATGCGTGATGTCCATCGTGGCAGAGCATCCCACACTCGCAGTGCACGTTGTGAGGTTGTCCGTGTCGTCCGAGCTCAGGATATACGCAGGCTTTAGTCGGTCGATTGAGACATGGTCTTCGCGGTTCGGGTAGGCCAGGGTAAAGTGCTTTTCAGCTCTTCCCAGGACCTTGTACGGACCATCGTATGCTGGTTGTAGGGAGCGTCGCGCAGCATCGTGTCGCACGAAGACATGCGTGGCGGTGGAGAGGTCGGGGCTCACAAAGAGTTTTTGTTGCCGGGTTCGACGTGTGGGTGAAGGACGGAGGGTGGCCATGTGGGAACGGAGCCTTTCCACGTAGTCGAGAGGGTCAGGCAGAGAGCTGGATGGTGAAGCACAGAAGAAGTCGCTTGGTAGGCGGAGCGGGGTGCCGTAAACCAGCTCTGCTGCGCTGCATCCAAGGTCGATCTTGAGCGCAGCTCGGATTCCCAGCATGGCGAGCGGAAGATATTCACTCCATGTGGATGGCGTCGTGGTAGTGATAGTTGTTTTGAGCTGCCGATGAAATCTCTCGACGAGTCCATTCGCGCTCGGATGGTATGACGTCGTTGAGATGTGATGGAAA
>JAZHYW010069182.1:0-45601 GCA_037355805.1 Ixodes ricinus
CACTGGCGGCCATAGCTGTGTGCGCGAATGCTGAGCGCGTGCTGATGGCGAGCTTCCACAGTACTTTTGCAAACGTGCGTTCCACACCATCAAGAGTGCCGGTCTTAGCAGCCTACTGATGTGAGCTCGTTCTGAGCATGAGCTCTAAACAGCACCCACAAATATGGCGTCCAGTGAATACCCCTATAGGAGTACTCGTCTTCCTCACACGCCAGACAGCTCGTAACAACAAAATGGTGGACGATATTAGGTCCGTGAAAACAACCTATTGGCGACGTGGAGGCGATCGAAGAGCATCGCAGTGGTCGGCCTGCCACGATTGGCCGAATGCTGACTACGATGTCAGCAAAGAATTTCTCATCGACGGAAAGAAGAGTGATGTAACAACTCCAATTGTGATGGTGATGGCAGTGTTGGTCTCAGGGCGCAATGATTTCAAGCTCCCACCATGCTAATTACAAACACCGTCAAACTTGTTGTTCGCAAGGTAGTGACGTCACGAGGGGGACACGCAGGAGGGTGCCACGAAAACATCTTTCCGCTAACATCGCATGGTGCCCGTAATGTTGGCAGTGGCGTTTCTCGCGTTTCCGCCAAACTGCGTGCTCACAAAGCAAAAAAAAAGGAAAAGAAAAAAGAGGCTGTTTTGTTTGCGTTAACGGTGCCGCACAGTGCGGTTAACGGTGCTGAGCCTTCTTAGTAGAAGAATATCCCGTGCAACATCACACCTTGGTTCTTTCTTTTTCGGAGGAGGTGCAGCCTTTTCTCCCGTTAATCGTAAGGACGGTATTTCCGCTTTTTTTTTTCTTTGCTTCGTCTTCTTGATGTCCGTGTAGTGCAATTCTCGTTGTGTAACATGTTAGCGAGAGCTGCTTTAAATATGGTCATGCTTTAAGAGAAAGGCGGCGGAATTAAATGCTCGTCCCGAAGGGGAACGGGGTATTAGATGAAACCGTAGTGTTGTCAAAAGACAAAAAAAAAGGGCTAGGGATAAACAAATACATTAAAAAAAATGTTTGAGAGATGAAAGTGGGTGCCATCCTTGCGAGATTAGTCTAGGAGGCTTTAAAAACGAGCAAGAAGCGAGCGCATGCGAATTTCACCGTTTGCATTTTCGTTTCTACTGCAAAAAATATGTATAAATATATATAGAAATTAGTTTTCAATTGCTGCCCCTTTTATACGTTTCAACCTGCAGGTTTTGTTTTTGCGTCGTTACTTTTTTTATTATTTTGGGGAGTGATCTGAGCAGACGACAGGCGGAAACAAAAGGCAGACGACTTTTCCCGAAAGGGGACTTTTTGTTGGATGGGAAATAAAAGTGAAGAGGTGAAATGGAAGGAAACGAACTTAGCCACGACGGCTGGAGTAAACGTAAAAAGCGATAAAATCTCGAATTCAGGGAAAATAAAAAGTAAAAAAATAAAAAAGCAAACTGCTGAAGTAATTTTTCTTTATTTACAATGTTTGTTTCTTTTATTGTGCGTACGTGTGCGTGGGCAGAAAACAAAAACGCCTCAGCTTC
This sequence comes from Ixodes ricinus, assembly GCA_037355805.1. Taxonomy (NCBI): domain Eukaryota; kingdom Metazoa; phylum Arthropoda; class Arachnida; order Ixodida; family Ixodidae; genus Ixodes; species Ixodes ricinus. The sequence continues at coordinate 1,526 of JAZHYW010069182.1, forward strand.
CTCCCGTCTCCAGGAAATTAAATTCTGAAAGTTTCTTTGGGGACGGCGAACGTCGCGAGGGATAGCGAATAATCGAAGGTAGAATATGAGAAGAAAACAATTTAGGATTCAGGGTGTATTTCAAGAATTGAAGACAAAATTGATGAAAAAGCAGCCACGTCTGAAAAGAAACAAAATGAAAGAAAACCAATTCTTTTTGGGGTTTAAGTCGTGGATATCGTGGGTTAATTTTTTCTTTGTTTTGTTTGTAGGAGAAACTACCCACGAGAAACAGTAACTCTGGTCAGTCCCCACTCAGCATCTCAGTCGCATAATTCAACAACGCATATGGATTACCTTAAGTGGGTATGAAATTATCCGCTTCCTTTTTTCGTGAATTGTGATTATGCCGTTTAAACAAGTTAGTCAGCTCCAATGGGCGTCAGGTGTTTCGTTGTATGTAAGAAAGTACGACCGCTAGCATGGGAACTTTAATGCGCATCAAGCATGTATAGTGATACATGACCGCGCGCTGGTATGGTATGCTCATCCAGATCAAATTTGGCACGGGAGGGGCTTGAACCCAAGGATCCCTGGGTTCTGCAGCGTGCGAGCACAATGTACACTTCTAGCTGTAAACTAAGCCGATTTTCTCCTCTGCACACTTACTGACCCTGACGGGAACACATGAAATGGCGTGAGACGTGTCAAATAGCAGACAAAATTTTCGGTTGAATCGTATTTTCTAAGTATACTATCAGGCCACGAAATGTTTTTGAACGTATTACTTTTCTGACCAACTTACCACCAGTCGTCCGGGGCGTTGTCGTACAAACGAAATTGAGTAAAGACAGTGGCTAGATGGCGCAAGCCGACACCCAATTCTACTGATTTGGTTATATGCATTTATCCTTCCATTTATCCAATTTTTCTTTCGTCTGCCATCTTTCTAAGCTGTAAAGCAACCTATGAATTCGAGGTCACAGCAGAACGTTATTTTCAGCAAATACATGCCGTAATTATTGTCATCAAACGTATGACAGGTATATAAAAATGTCCGTGATTTCAAGGTGAAGCGGAGCTTTACAAAAGCTGAATACTTCGGTTCTGTATGTTTTTAATTTTCTCAGCCTATCAATCAATCAATCAAAAGCTAATTTGGACATAAATACGAAGTACAAATGTCCACGAGGTGCGGCTAAAGGAGACCAATGTGTCTTCTGACGAGGCCATCATCTCGGCTTTGCACATCAGACAGCAAGACATGCTAATAAAAATATATATATACAATACATTTATATATTCACCTAGCACAAGCATAGTGTAAGGGGAGCCATCAGCCCAAGTAATAAACAATAATTGCTCTCTTTTACCACATGCAAGTTAAATAAATTAGACGTTTTAGTAGAACGCAAGACACTACAATGTCTACACTGCCTAGGTGGCGCCAGTCGACACCGGCCGATTACAAAATTTCAGCAGTATCCATTTGTCCCTCCATTCATCCTCTTATTTAGTTCTTGTTTCGGTATGGAATGAAGCACCGCAACATGTCACACAGCGTTTGTGGCAAAGGCAGCAGTAAACGACCCGTGCATACGCCCAGTATAAAGAACCGCCCAACTTCTGCTGCGGTTTTCGGTGCGTTCTGGTGCCTGCGCTACCAGACTGAAACTTTGTTGTCCGAATCGTTTTTGGGGAAACCGCCTTTTTGAAATAAAAAGGAACCGGTTGCGATTCGGGGGACAGCCCAATAAACAGGAAGGAGAAGCATGACTCGACAGAAAAGTTCAATCCCCCTCCTCCCCGTCAGAGAAAAAATATATATCAAAACGAACAAAGGGAAAGGAAGGAGTCAGCATGAGAGTGCGATCGCGAGACCCACAAAGGACTCTAAATGAAACAACATCCGAAAAACAGCTCTACCTCCGAGGACCCGGCAAGAAATATTATCGATATTTTGACGTCTCACAATTCGATGATTGATGAAGCTCGTCCCCCGATCCGTCGCCAGTTTCCCTCAAGTCCGCGTCGCGTCGGCAGCGCGCGTACCCAGCCCCTGTGTACACGGTTGTTCTCGTTGCACTTTTTTTTTAAATCTTTCCTTTCTATGTTGTTGTTCAGGTTTTTCTCTTTTATCATCAGCGGCTGCCTTTTGTCTCTCGGTGGGCTATTGTTGCCGCTACGATTGCTCCCGACGTTGGTCTGAAGTTCGTTGCTGCCTGCAACATAACTGCTCTTTTTTTTTTCTTTTTACTCTTTTGAACAACGGACCCCTCGTTTTTATATTTTGCAGAAAAAATAAAGTACAAAAAAGATTGAATACAAACCGGTCTGGCTACCAGCTCGAATCCCCCCAAATATCTGTGATTTTGGAAATTTCAGAATCCTCCCTCCGTGAAATTTTGAGCGACTGGGGTATATGCGTGTGTACTCGATTTTAGCGAACAAATTTTTGTTTCTTCTCGAATTTTCGTGTTCATATTTTCTTCTTCGCATTTTTGGGGTCCGTTTTTGTTCTCTCTGGGTCGGCTTTATTTCTATCGAGGATCTCCAACGTGTCATCGTGTTGTTGTTGTTGTTGTTGTTGTGCATTTTCCTGTGACCCTCTGTTTTGTTTGTATAGATTACCGAAGCAGACGACAAGCTTCTAGGCCGTAGCAGACGACGCGTCTTTTGCGCGTCGCACGTCGTCTGCCACCGCGCGTCGTCCGTTGTCGTCTGCTACTGATGGATATTTATGGCCGGATCCGACGTTTTCCCAATTCCTCGGGCTTCTTTTCGGCGTCCGACGTCAAGTGTCCGGGACAGGCAACGACGTCCACGGCAATATCCAGGACAGGCCAGCACGTCAGAAAAAAGAAATATATACTTGCTTTTTTTTTTTTGCTACGTCCACCCCTTGACACGGCGAAATGGAGTTGTCCCAATCGCTTAGGTCCGCCATTATTTGCAACCCTTGTTCGTATCTCTAGTCTCCCGAACTTCCAGTTCCTCGTTCGTGATCAACCCCTCGCTACCCTAGAGCCCCCGCTTCATTTTTTCTTCTATTTTGTGTATTTTTGTCCTTGTTTAAAACAATTTTTATTCTGTTTTTTTCTTTTAAACATGTTTAACGCTCTCGATTTTTTAAATTGTTTTTTCTTGTTCATTGCTTGGGGAGTGATGTTCGATTTTCGGACGCTGGCGTTTTGGATAGGGAGTCCCCCCTTTGAACCCCCGCAAAGGTTTAGTCATCTCTCTCGATTGTGTGCATCTATCTCTGTGTGCACGCTTCATTTTTACTCAGGGAGACAGGAGAAAAAATATATAATTTTGTGAGAAAAAGAGATAAATTAAATAGCGTTATAAAGAACGTGGGATGCAGAAATGAAGCAAACAACATTGTACATGAGCACGCCACGCCATGGTGCGGGAATATTACATTTTTTTTACACCCGAATGCGTACCTGCACTTTAATCAGTAGAATCATTTATGGAGTGCCCTGGGATAAAGTCGATTAAGGTTCAATATAGTTACGTTTAGAAATGCAAAAATGAACGGACCGCAGATATGTTCGATCTTACGGTCAGAAGTGAAACCACCAAGAACAAAACTGCGACACCCCTGGCAGCCCTGGTGACGTCATCCGAACAGCGTCGCGCTGTTTACAAAACAAGGCGTCGTTCCGACGCGGCGCATTTTCCGCCTTCCAGATAACGGAACGGGCAACAGACACGTTTTCCTTGAGCAGTTTTATCGACGCGATGACTTTTTGCAAAAGCCCCACCCCGATGAGCGTTCCAAAGTAACTTGAAAAAAAAAAGGGGGGGAGGTAGGTTCGAGGGTGCCGCACCTGATTTTCCCGTTGCCGTTCGCCTGCTCATTGGCCGAGATCGATCAGGTAAACATTTTCGCAGTTTTTCTTTCGGTTCTTTGGAGGCTGTAAATGTAGGAAGGACACCGGAATCCAATCCGATCCAAAAGACGGGATAATTCGGCACGGTACTCTTTTGCAGATTGCTACTACAACTTGCAAAAAGCGCGCGGCTGCTTTTAAATATGCCAGAGGTTCATCAGTCATTGACGGCTGAAGAACACGGAGTGTGGCCTATTATGTTCCCGGTTTTTCGCCAAAACTCACGTGGGCGCATTCAAGAGGGGCGGGGGGGGGGGGATTTGTAGGTAAAAATGTCAACCGAGACGAAATGTCCAACGAGTCAAAATGTTCAAAATTGACATTTTTGACTTTGTGGACATTTCGTCCCGATGGACGTTTTCACCTCAATGAACATTATGACTCGATGGACATTTCATCTCGATGGACATTTTGACCTGGATGTACATTTGACTCGATGGACATTTTGACTCGTACAACAGCTTACCTCGTTGGCTCATGTTTTAACGCTGGTGCTGAAACCGATTTGCATAGATATGTAGTATGTATATACGCACGCGTTCTTGCACAAACGGTCACAATCTGACCGCTTGCGCAAATCTGAGTGACTTTTTTAAATTTTGTGACAAACCATACTTTTCCTCTGCCGGTTGTTTATGAGAGAACAGCTTTTTTTCTATTCGAAAAATAAAGCAAACATTACGGCCCGTTCAACCTCCGCCAGAACGTGCCCAGTGGTTGGAACAAGATGCCGAATGTTCAATTGAAGAGTGGTAGAAGACTTGAAAGGTGTGAGCAATTTTCAAAAGAATGTCAATGACAAAATAGGGCGCTGACTTCAGTTTCACAAATTTAGCAACTTGAAAACAATCACGAACAACTGGTCCCGCGAATCATCTCACCCCACGCTGAATCAATCCACCCCAGTATATCACTCTAAATCTCGAAATCTGTTGGAAAAAAATTCGCCAAATATAAAACTTGCAAAAAAAAAATCTAAGTCATGAAGCAATAATGAGGGTGCAAGCTAGCTGGTGTAAATTGACCGTAGTTGTAAACCCGAGACTGGAGATAAGGACAAGGAACGAAAACACATCCCTTGTCCGAATCCTCAGTCTCGGGTTTACAACTATCCTTAAATTCACAGTATGAACGGGCTCCGTTTGCCGTTAGTTCAACATTAAGGTATAGCGCTTTCTTTGAAAACCTCGGCTCCGGTATCGAACTGCTGAACTTACGTTCTGGCAATTTTTAATTATGTTAGCGCTCAGAAAAACAGGATTGTATCCACTCCCAATGGCCTGTATATTGGTAATTATGGTTTGCTAGAACTAAAAATGCTGCACAATTACTGCAAAAGTTTTGTCATTTAGATAAGAGAACGTCAAAAATAAGTGAAGACAATGATTAAAAAAAAGAACGAACTCGAGAATACTTTTCTCCCTCCAAATGACGGGTAACAATTTTCTCGCCCTGTGCTAATTTTGAAATTTGGAACATCAATGCGCTAGCTTCAGCTGAAAGTGTACCAGCTGCACATGATGACGTTTGTAGCAGAGACTTTTAAAATGGAGCTCTAGAACAAATGGCACATTGCTACCTCAAGCGACGTTACACTTCACCAAACCAAAAGGTACCCGTACATAACAGAGTACAGTAAACCTTAAACTGAACTTCCTACATACTTGGCGGAGTGGAGGAGGCGGGGCGTTCGTTGAGAAGACAGTTGGAAGACTCTTAGCAAGGTTGATTGGAATTCGCTATAGGAAACTTCGTCAGTGAGTCAACTTGTCAAACACCGACAAAATAGTGGCATGGAACGTGCATGTGTAAAGATAAACTTGTAAAAAACACTTCTATTTTTCGCACACTATGTGGTTTCGGAGCTGTCAGTCGCTTTTGTTTTTCTGGTTTCCGAGCTTGAACCCTGTTTAGGTATACATTTTGTCAAGTTTCCAGAACTTGCAAATAAACAAAGAAGGGCCCGATGGACATTTTAACTCTTACATTTTGACCCGTTGGACATTTGGACCATATTGGACATTTCGTCTCGGTGGACATCTGGACTCGGTGGACATTTCGACCCGATTGGACATTTCGTCTCGATAGACATTTTGACACGTGTCTCACATGACCTGTTGGACATAGTGACTCGGCATCTCGGTAAGACAAGAGAAGGTCAGTAACGACGGCTATACTCTGGAGCGTGTGCGAAGCGTCAGTATCTATACTTGATTCCACTACTTTTCGGCAAAAATGCACGGCCCGGGCCTTCCCATTCCGGTCGGAGCAAACACCATTTCATTCTCTGAAGAATGAAAAATGGCGGCATCACTATACGCACGTTGCCATCATTCCGACAGCGGATGCCGATCACTGTTGCCTGTGAGATTTGTATCGATTGCGGAATTCTGAAAATTTCTCGAAGGGACTCGATCAACACAGATTGCTGACGCGACGTGATTGGCATTAAATATTTTAGTAACCGGCAAAAGTTCAGAAATGCTCGCATAGTTTTATATGGTCATTCGTGCTTTTAACTGATACTTTGCGTTTAGCATTGCTGACCTTCTGTCGTCGACGGGGGATTTATAAAGTGTGGGCAGCGGTGGCAACGCTGCATACGATACGTTGTCGTTTACTATATGGAAATAATAAAATACGGAAGTAGAAAACTTTTGCAGCGATATAATGGTATGATATATTGATGATACCGTCATATGCAGAATTAGAGTTTTATGGAAAACGCAGCGGGCGCTCCAACCTGTAGTCTTAGCCTCCCTGGCACGCTCCGCCGTGTCTTTTGAAAGCGCCGCCTTGTACGTTTGTTTTCCACGGCTGTCCTTTTTTTTCTTGTTGTTTCTGAAAGATTTTGGAAGCTTGCCAAGTCTTTCCGAAGAGTCGCAGCGTCGCTTCCTCTTCCTCTCCGCCACTTCTGTTTCCTTGGCTTATGGCTATTTCTGAAAGACATTGGCGGCTGTACAAGTCCTGAACCTTCCACTGCTGTCTGTTCACGCACGCACTCAAAGTTAGGTTGTGTACAAATGTAATTCTGCATTAGCAAATTTTTGTTTTCTGCAGGTGGTGAAAAGGAAGGAATTAAGAAGAGGTAGGAGTTAATATTAGGTACAAGAGAATAGAATAGAAAGGGCAAATTTCTTGGTTGCAGCGGCCTGGGATTTGCAGCCGCCTGCGAGAGATGTGCGGTCTTCTCTCTGTTAATATATGCATTTACAAGGTGCCAGTTGGAGTGCTCGAAAGAGATTTTACTACCCTCATTAGATGGGAGAAGATAAAAAGAGTCCACTCGTTCGATACAGACTGAATCGCAAAAACATCGTTCGTCAGATGTGTTTACCCATTTCCTTACAAGGACTCGGCTTTCAACCCATTTCTTATGAAATATGTTTTAGCGACGTAGATAGGTTTAGCACCCTTTATTCTTAAAAGCCTGGCAATTTCCCCGAGGGAGTCATGGAGCACCCGGTTGCCTGAAAAATACGAGGAGGAGCGCCGAACGGTTATCGATAATGTATGCAGAGCCACTTCTGCGGGTGACCAGGGAGCCAGCGCCACGCGGCGGCCTGTAGCCTCTCCGCGAAACACAACTGCGTTTGGATGTTTGCATTACCTCCGAGATCATAAGTCCACCCCTAGGCGCGGTCAGCGCGGTGAGAGAAAGAGAAAGCAGGCTATGAAAGCCTGCTTTCGCAGGCGCCTGGACAAACGCAAGAGGGCGGAATAGTGGTGGAGTCGACGCAAAATGTTATCATTCCCGAAAGAAACAAAACAAATAGGCAGCGCGCCCGTGTTTCTGGATCTTACCGCTGGGGCATTCTTTGGCACTGCCTGACAGGACCCCTGCGCTCGCCCTCTTGCCTGAACTCCTTTCCCATTTACAGCGGCCACGTTCTTTCGCGATTTTACAGACCTTGAATTAAGGAGGCTATGCTCCAGGTCAAAATCAAACGTACAATTCCGTTCGACTTTCTTTTACTGAAGCTAGGAGATTGCAGATAAAGTTTTCATTGAGAAAAAGTTGACAGTTTCATTTCATTTTATTTGTTGTGCCTTCGGGGCACGAATCAATTACAGAAGAAGGGGGTGGCGGGGTTTGCAATGTACAGAAAGTCAAACAAAACAAGAAAATCATGCAAACAGCTTCGAGCAGTCCGGTTGGAGCATTTTTAAAACCATCTAATGCATTGCATTTCGCTGTATTGTATTGCACTGTGGTGTGTTGCATTGTATTATATTGAATCGCATTGTCTTGAATTGCATTATGGTGCGTTGTTTTGTGTTGTATTATATTGTATCGTGGTGAGTTGTATTATATAATGTGTACCATATTGCGTTGCGGTATCTTGTATTGTACTGCATTGGGGTGCGTTGTATTGCATTAAATTTCGGTATGTTGTATCGCTTTATGTAGTAGTGTATTGCATTGTATTGTCATATTATAATAAATAATTCCAGTCCTTCTGCAATAGAGACCTGTCTTCGCGTTCTTATTTCAATTAGAGAAAACGAGGCAACTGGTTGGATCGTTCAAGAGCTTTGCGATTCATAAAGTTGAAGACAAACGATTAGCTGACATGCCTTGCTTGCTACTTGTGATAGACACTTGCACGACACTAAACCAACAACTACTCGATGGGAATGCTAACGCCAAACAAAAATACAGCCTGACTGAAAGCTATAAAGGTAACCCTGGAAAATGTAATCTGATAATCGTACCAGCGAAGCTATGCCCCCCCCTCCCTCCAACCCTCTTTACCGCGATTCTCACACTCCGAAGGACTAATGTAAACAAAGTTGTAAAAGGTACGATAAATGAAGAAAGAAGAAAAAAGCGGGCGCCAGTGCTAGTGGATTCGATTCCCTTTTAATGAGGCTGAAACGAGATAAGAAAGACGGCAATACATATAACAAAGAGAAAAAATAAACAGAAAAAACGACATGAAACAATTAACCGGTTTCGATCCTGATTTCACACCTCGCCCCCCTTTTCGAGCGAACTATTATGCGGGTCCTTAGGTTGTAGATTATATTATGCCTTTATTTCGGCGTGTCTTTTTAAGCACCCTTCCCGATGAAGAAGGTTTTCGCTTCTTTAGCGCCGTATCTGAGCCAGTGTATGTGCGTGTGTGTGTGTGCGCGTGCGTGCGCTTGTGTGTGCGCTGTGTTTGAATGTGTGTGTGTGCGTATTACGCGCATAATGAAGACAGTGCTACATCTGTTCGCGCTCGGCTTTTGTACGTGTGTACGAATTTTTACGTACTTAAGAGGGGAGGAAAAGGGGGGGGGGGGTATGGAAGCTTAGCCGGGAAGTGCAGATTAACTTAGGAAGGAGGCGGCGAATGTCTTTTTAACCCCGGAATCGGGCCGAGACACCGGAGGATTATTCAGCCGTCTGAAGAGGTCATTCATACGTTGGTTTCGTTGTTTCGGGTATTTTTCGTTAGTTTTTTCCTCGTTCGCTCTTATATTTTGAATGCGCGTAATTTTCTTCTGTATATACGGCGGGATTCCGGCAATTTAAATGACGCTATCTTGTCTCTCCTTTGCGCGCGCGAGCGCGTTTCTGCACATGCCGGGTGAGCAATTGTAAATCACACATAATTCTCGCTTTTGTTCTATATGGAACGTTGGTGTATTGTTGGCATGAGGACGCTTACCAATAGTTTGTCCATTGACGTCTGCGTGCGTTACGAAAGGTCTTGCTCTACTTAAAAGTCTCGATTCAAATAAAAGTTGCAATATGCGGGGAAAAAAGAAGACAAAAAAACGTCTAGCTCAGCTATAGACGTTTGGATGTACCGCCTATGTACGTGGCATTGCTGAGGGCCGTGGGTACACCTGAGCAATGCTTGACGATCAGACGATCTATCCACACCAGAAGCAAGATGGCGGCGCCAGGAGCCGTACTTGGAAACGTCTATAAAAAAGGGAAAAAAAATAAAGCGTTGGAAGTCTAATCTAGGTATTGCATGAGTCAGCTAACATTTCTTGTTTATTTCTACGGGGGTATTTCGAATCTTCCCATTGAAATAAACAGGAAATGTTAGCTGAGTCGTACAAAACCTAGATTAGACTTACAACGCTTTTTCTTCTTATAACTGAGCTGTCAGCTTTTCTTTTCTCTTTTTTTGCGCATTGCAAATTTTAATTTTGCAATCATCATTTGTTACGCAAGAGAGTATGATTTTCGCTAATATTTGCTGACGAATATCTTTTTTTTTCGTTTGAACCTTGTTTCACTATACTAACCTTCAAATTAAGTCCGTCCGCTGCCAACGCTGCCATCCGGTGGAGCCAAATCGTGCGGTGCCAAAAGTTCATCGTGACGGCGCTCATCGCCTTTATGCGTGAGCTCTACCCGGCTAGACCAATCACGCATAGAAAAAAGCGCGCAGGATCGCGGCGCATTCACCGTGCGTGGGTGGAACGGAGTGCCGGTCCCGAAACTAACATGTTTTTTCTGCTGGCAGACAAACGCGGTGTATTCGTGAATTTCCGTAGCTTCATTGGGGACCTTTAGCAAACCGTTACCGTGTTCCGTGTACCGCACTACCGGAGACTTCGAAGTACGCTTTTAAAGTGCGCGTGCCTCGCGGTCACGGTATCACCCGCGGGAGCGCGCCGCTTAAAAGCATGCCTCGAAAGAACCGGAACGCGGTAACGGTTTGCTAAAAGTCCCCGACTGTTGGAGCTCAGGGTAATTGGGAGTTTGTGTTGACGGTCCGCAGAATCGTCGTCACGTGCAGCTGAAGATTGCGCTGCACAATCAGTGATTATATCGACCGTAGCATTGGTGCTCTATACTGTAGCGTATACTCTCGTGCTACATTATGCTGCATTGCGTTGTCTCCTATTGTTGTGGGTTGTTTAACGTGTGTATTGCGTTACGTGATCGCATTGGGCCGTAATGTCTCGTGTTCTAATATTCTTAGTTACGTATTTATTTGTTAATCAATTTGCAGATCCTGTTGTGCCTTCTCGTAGAAGGCATCTTAGAATCAAATTTTTACATCAGAAAAATAATAAAATATAAAGTCTAAGAGAAAAAGGTTGTCAATGCAACAGACAAAGCTTACTACCATAATAAAAAAATTCGTTTTCAGAAACTATTTACGTTTTGTTCTAAGTTTTTAATGTTAAAAATATACGCGTTAAATACTAGAATTTTCCTTGGCCAGGTGGCCTCAGCTTGTTTTAATTTTCCGCGTATGTCGAACTTCAGTTGAACTTTGCGTAAAAAGTCCGAAAAAGTGCAACAGTGGTTAAATTCGAACCTCGGTAGGTTCCCAGTGTCATAATACTCGTTGTCACATCACGAAAAAGAAAAAGTTTGCGCAATGTTTATACGCCGCACGAAGTAGTTCTTACACGATGCGGTTGTTCAGTGTGTGTGGTTGAGGGCCTTTCGTGCCCAATATTTCGATAAGGCTCTCGTGGCACCAACGTTCGAATATTCCACACTAACTAACACAGTTGAACGTGTGGTTCAACGGAGCGCTCGACGTTCCGCTTAGAACTGAAAGAGACTGTACTTCGCGGCAGCACGGGAATGAAAACGGGATTTTGAAGAATCGGACGCGGCCATCTGGAACCTAACACGCATTCTTCCCTATTTCTTTTAATGGCCGTTTTTTTTTGTATGCTTATTTTTATTAGGGTTTTGTCTTTGTTTCAGTAGTTCTCTTCCTCAATTTTGTGGGTGTGTCTGGTTTTAAGCTCCCATATATCAAACAGACGCTTTGAAGAATGGGGAAAGCTCTTAGAACTAGACAGTTATTTTAAGGATTTTTTCCCCTTATTCGGGAAATTTGTCCCTCGAGATTTCTGATGACCAGCCGGTATCCTTCTTGTTTTCTTGATTTATTGTTTAAATAGCACAATGTTTGTTGACTGTGAGCCTATATAAAGATTATTTTTATTGTAGTTTTTTTTTTACTACTGTCGGAGGACAACATATCATTTTACAATTTCCGCATGGTGAGCACATGTTCGCTCTTTCACTTTATTGCCTCGCAATAAATAAATAGAAAAACCGTAAAACAAGACCTTCAAAAGTAGGGGGAGGCTTGATTCCCATCGTAAAACTTCAAACCGTGCGCTTTTGAAATTCACTTCCAAAAAATGTCCGTTTTAAGAAATTATAAAAGAGGAAATAGCCCCTGCTTAAATCTCCGGTTCTCCACCCCAAAGTAAAAAAAAAGAAAAAAAAAAGAATATAAAACATTTGACAAAAAAAAAGAAAATTGAAAAAAAGTATGTACAATTGTAAAAAGAATAAAAATTAAACTTTTCTAAGTCAAAACTGTTTCGAACTTCCATAGAGCGAAACAAAACGGTAGCCGCTAAATCAATGCGCGTTCGGACGCTTTTTAAAATCGCTCAGCGTACGGTTGAACCGCCTTGAAGAATTGAATTCGACCGCTTACGACAATTTCCGTACCGCTCGTAATAGTCTCACGTGCTGTCTATTTGTTTTGTACTTTGTGCCCTCGCTTTAAAAAAAAAAAAACGAGAAAATAAAAAAATAACAATAACACACGAACGCGTGTATGTATAACATCGCTACAAGGAATAAGTGGAGCGATTATGGTCTTTTTGAACGGGCAATCGAAGCAGTCCACAAAAGAGAGCCACGATCCATTCTCTTCTCCATCGGAAAGAAGTCGTTACCAAGTCACCACCCGGCCATCTTTGTTTTCGGAGAGTTTCTTTTCAAAGCATTTGCTTCAAGATGCTGACTTTTCGGTTCTCCTCTACCTCCCCCCTCCCCCCCCTCTTTTTCATTCCCCGAAATGCCGACTATCGCCATCATCATACTCACCGACGCCCCTCTTAAAGTGCCAACACCCAAAAACACGCCTCAAATCAAGGTTGTAAAATATATCAAAGGTTTTCAAGCATGCCTGCGTAGAAACAATAGAAAGCGATCCAAGCGCCCCTGGCGGCCGCTTCCGAAACAAAGTGGTCGGTCCTCCAAGTGACGTCTGCTACGAAGTCGGAGTGACAAGTAGCAGACTGTAGGAATCAAACGTCCTTTGTTTATGGGAAAGGGGGGGGGGGGGTGAGGGTGGCACAGGCGAGTAGTCGAACTGCTATGAGCGGAGATGTAGAGGGGAGGGACCCCTAAGTGCGCCGTTTGGGGGCGCGGATAGCTGTATTCGTTCGTAACGGTCGCTGACGGTGGTGGCGGCGGTGGTTCTATCCCGTATATACAGCGTAAACACGGTGTGGGCATTGAAATTCGATTGCGCAATCGGGTTTGTATGTTTGCTTCGCAAACAAGCATACCTACGACTCGGGGAAAGGCGGCGGAGTTCTTGTCTGTATGTTTACGCCTAAAGCCAGTTCCGTTTTTGTTTGTTTCTGGTTCTTCTGTCCGAATAGGTTTGAATGCAGTTTTGGGGACCGGGGATCGTTTTGATGTGATGTTTGAGGATGATATTTTTTATGTCCGCCGGGAGTGCATCTTATATGAGGGGCAGTTCGGCATAGCGAAACAAATCTGAAACAAAACACGGCCTGTTTTTATGGTTTTCTTTTTGTCTTCTTGTTTTCGTTTTGTTCGATGATATCTTTTGGTTGTCTACTTGCTCGCGAAGTGTTGAGTAAACGTCCATTCTCTTTGTTTTGGGAAGCTCGGCAACGTAGCGAGCTGTTTGTGAGCGATTTGGAAGCAATCAGTTTTGTATGTATGAGGCGGGGACGCGGGTAGTGGACTTGAAAGACGGGAGAGCGTGGAGTGCTGAAAGCATGTTTTGTTTTATAGAGTGTTTCAAGCTCGCGCGTTTATTATATTTTCTCACGTTTTCGTACGTAGTTTACTAGATGGACGTAAGCAGATGCTTTGACTTTGGGGATCACTGCAAAAATGATAGTGTTAAGTGATAAACAGATAAGCTTCAATTCGGCAAGTATATTTCAAATGATTGGTTAATTGATTGATTTATATTTCAAACGAGAATGAGTTGCTTTTGGTGTGCTTTGTTTTAAAATGTTTACTTCTGATTACTTCGTGCCATCTGCAATTATTCTTGAAATCTAAAAAAGTAAAACGTTCGGGGGAAGAAATAGGCATTTAGTATGGATAACCGTATTTTCTGTGTAGTAGTTATTATTTGAGGGATGTTTCTTTTAATGAACGAGCCATCGGTACTGCGAGTGGCAACAACGCTTTAGAGTTAAACGGTACGTAAAATACCTTCTGAAATGAATGTTTAAAGTGTATAGTAAAGTGCACATGATATCACGTCAGTATCACAACATGGTAAATTGGACACTCTAGCTTCTTGGCGTGAAGGAATTTTTAATGAACACGTAACGTTGCAACGAGCTCCCTATGATCATACTAGCGGCGACTACTAACTTCCAAAGCAAACCAAACCGACCTTCGCTTTTCTCACTTTAAGTTTCACTGGGACTCAAATGGGACAGTTTCTATCATCACCAGACCACAGCTGGGATCATTGTCGAACAACTTCTCCATTGTACGAACAAAAGCATCACATTGTCCTCTTTTTTTCTCGTTACGCACTCGCGCGTCATTTTACGTCTCACCCGTCGTAGCCATTACGTTAGAACACTCCATCTGCCAGATATGTCTTACAACGGGTGAGTTCATTTCCAATTTCCGTAAGTTCCTCCAGTCTTTTTCCAACACCACATCGTAAATACTGCCCTTAGCACAAATTACCACCGATAACGTTTCTGAAACCTGCGGGGATTTATTCTCAAATCCAGTTCTTCCGACTAAAAAGAAAAAAAAAAAGAGACAATTCCGGGCTGTGTTTTCTTGACGCGACAGAGGTTTCGTACTGATTCTGAAGTTCAACCGCAGCTTGTCGATTTGAGACAACCTTTTTTTTTTTCGCTTCCCTGTATTCCATTATTTTATACCGCTTCGTTACCTTCCGACTCTGTGAGAGATTTGGTAAAATTGAGCTTGACGACATCGCCCGAGCTACAATAGTGTATAATCGGCAGTTTACGCTGATGGACGGTACTTACCACACTTTCGAAGAGGCGTATACCACAGCACGAAGAACCAGCGACTCCTCAATGAAGCAGCTCCGTTTGTTTTGTTTCAAAGTAAATGTTTTGTAATTCAGTCCATATTACGCCGTATTATTTCGCTACATATTCTGATTAAATTAAAAACAAAAAATACAAGAAAAAGACAGCGTAACGGTTTTCAAGCATGCAAACGTACCAAGCGCCCCTGGTGCTTAAATCTCACATTCAAACTCACGACAAAAAAAAAAAAAAGAGAGAAGCTTGGCGCATAGCTGATACGTTACGCAAAGTAGTTCTTACAACGGTTAGTGGTTAGAAAAAGAAACAATGAACTTCGTTTTGCGCATGAAACGTGTAGGAATTCATGGAATTACGAATACAATTTTCTGCTGCACGTACAAATATCTCAATTTGCCATATAAATGGGTGAAATTAGCAACGGCCCAAAAGGGATCATACTTTTTGTTTATTACAGTTGAAATGAACATGAGTATAAGCGCCCAGGGAAACGTATAACGCAGCGTGTGAAATCATCCTCAGCGCTCAATGTACAGCCCAGGACAGTACGAGCTGCAACAGTTATTTATGCTTCCTAATAAATTAATTGTGTTAAGTGTTTACTACTAGAGAGCGAGCAGAGTTAGTTCCAGTGGGCGTCTGGGCCGGCTTGCTAGAACAGCGTCTCAGCTGAGACTGGGTGAAAGAAAGCACTGCAAAGTGCTGGGGCGCGCGAGCGTCTTGAGACGCAACTCGAGTCCCGCTCAGCTCGTGCGCTGGCTTTGGCAGTGCTTCCCTTCACCCAGTCGCAGCTGAGACGCTGGTTCTAGCAAGCCGGCCCTGGTGTCTCAGCTGTAGATGAGAAATTTGGCCAGTGCAGTATACCCCCGCTACCCCGGGGCCTTTAACGTGCGCCACGCAGTAGTGACACACGACAGCACACGCGTATCTTTTTTTTTTTTTTTGGCGTACGCGTACCTGCCAGTGTTTGAAGAAGCTTTGCTTCCAACCTAAAGCCGGGGTCACACTGCTCATACTTCATACAAAAGACAGTCTGCGAACATGAATCCGTGGTTCGAATGCAGCGTGCCAAGTTTTCTCCTTGAACCTCATTGCCATGCGGCATTCGAAGCCCGGATCTCGCGGTGACTCGCCTTCGAATCTGTTTGCAGACTGCCTTTTATGTTATGCATAAGCAGTGTAACCCCGGCTAAGGGGCAGGAACGCGAAGCATACGTTTCATTCTTCGAACTCTATGACAACACGAGTAATGATGAAAGCTTGTAAATGACCGCAACCGCATAAAAAAAAAAAGAAGTCGAATCGGCTGTTGCAGCTTATCTTGTCCTGCGGGCATACGTGCGCCCCCGGCACTCATCGTGAAAATAGCACGTTTTTACAACTGCAATGCTCGGAAGCGCGCCGTCGAAACAGTTACGTAATTAATCTTTCAAACAAATCAACGACGGCAACGCCATTTTCCTGCGACTGATTTCGGTCGAAGCTATATCACCACACGAGTGATATCGTCAAACACCAGTGCACAACGCTCGGAAAAAAAATAAAGCACATCCACGTGCAGCAAAATACTACGAGGTTTATGACTGGCTCGTGATTGGACCGTAGCGTCCCGTAGCCTCGGCCGTAGTCCGCCGAGGGGTAAGATGTACAGACCAACACGCTGTTTGCCTGCGATTCCGTGTTTGCCCGCACAAGGTGTGCGCGTGGCAGAAACAAAACTAAAAAAAAAACCGTCTGTGAAAAAAAAAAAAAGTTAGCAGCAATTGTGGTTTTGGACGTTTTGTATATCGATATGTTCGGATAAGTTGACATTAATTATAAACTAAAGTTGACGCTACACACTGGATGTCCACAGCACGGCCGTGGTCTATGCGAAACGCTTCGTCTAGTAGCCGCACCGTAGCGCTACTGTCTCGTGGCACGCTTCCGATTGGGAAGGTGTATTAGCGATGTGCGCGGCCAAAAGCGTCGCTGGGGTCAGCTTTCCACTAGGGTGCCTGCATGTCTGTCTGTCTCAGGGTCAAGACATCCATTGTTGCCCTGATTGTGCCAGCGCGTGACGCTCTCGCGCACTCATTGCGTGACTTGGGCGCTAAAATGGCGTCTATGCATTAGGCAAAGCTACGCGCTCGAGCTGAGTGACACCGGATTGCGCGCGCTTCAAAATGCATAAAAACACGATTGGGCGTGAAAATGGCTGAGATGTCACCACTCAAGCAAAAGCGCGCGTGTGTATGAAGGCACTCTACTTTCCACGATTGGCCAAACCATGGGCATATGAGCGTTGTCAGATTGTCAACCTTGACGGCGTTAGTTTCGGATTGCGATAGCTCCTAGCTTCTACTGTGCTTTTTAAACACACCATCGAACTCGTCGTCGCCCCCGATGGTAAGTAGCCAGAATAACAACTGGTGACGTCATGGCGAGGCGAATCCCAGTCGTGACGTCACGGAGGGAAACCATAAGAGGGCGCCACCGAAACATCTCGGCGCTAATAGGACGTTAACAAAAACGCAAACAACGGACGCGCAAATTAAAAAAAAACGAACAAAAAACAGGAAGGGCGGATTTCGCATCTGTAATGTAAAGTTAAAAAGCGATCGCGGTGTTTCGCATTTGAGGAACGCCGCGGCGTTTATGACGCGAACATTTTCTATGACGATTTCCGATTCCATACTTTTTTGTGTGTGTATCCTTTTTAACTTGGTGAGGCGAGGAAAGGGGAGAGGGGGGGGGGGTTAAGAATGAAATGTAGCACACACGGACCAAACCCCTCACTCGTCCTCCTGGTGATCAGCGCTCTTGAGCGAATCGACATCTGGCGTGCTTGCGCGAGCGGCGAGGGAGTCGATTCGTTCCTTGTGTAAATGCGATTCGAAACCAAACCCGCTTCTTCTCGCCCTTTGTTTTAAATTTGATTCCCTGTTTTACTTTACAGCTGCATCCCGTTGGCAGGGACTGCGTCTGCTCGCCAGCGGACGATATATACTTCAGTTGTTAAAAATTTTAGAGAAAGCTTCGTCCGTGTCGGGAACTACGAGGCTGCAGGAAAAGAACAGTTCATGGAACGTGGCGACACCTGGTGAGATTTGGTACAAAAAAAATTCCTTGAAATCTTTTTTTTTTGTAAGTATATTTATGGCAACGTTGTTCCTCGAGGTATTTTACCTTATCCCTGTGTCTTGTGTCTGTTGCAGTATTACACACCTTGCCCCTCCCCCATCCCCTTTTCCCCCCTTTTTTATACGACACGATCAGAATTATATCCATGACGAGTGTAGGTTTCACACGCCGTGATGAACGGCGACAATACAGCAAAGTCGGTGGAACACGACGCCTAGCGATTGCCGACGGTCATGAATCTTTAAAATTGTTACCCACTCCGTCGTAGCTAGGCGTCGTAGTGTAAGAAGTCTGCGAAAACCTGCCGGCGCGTTCGCCTTGGTTGTTAGCGCCATCTGGTGGTGGGGGTAGGAATCTTTGTTTGTCTTAAACATTTCAAATTGCTTACATTTTCCTATTTTTTTGTGTATGTACACCTTAAATTCCTCTGCAAGGTCATGCTAAGAAAAGCGTAAATAAATTGAACAATTAGAAAACGAAAAGCCAGTTTTTGTTTTTGTTTTTTTCACCACATGGCTTGCATGTGACGTCATCATATTATGCCAGTGGCCATTGCTGTTTTTTATTGAATAAGAAAAAAGAATTCTTTGATGTGAGATGAATGCTGCAGAGGGTGCTCGCCAAGCAACAAGGTCATCACTACGGCTGCAGTTGTGAAGTCGGTGCAAGTCGTGTGTAGAAAGCTGGTTCAGGGAGGGGTGACAAAGAGTGCTGAGGTTTCTTGTATGTCCTCAGCTTATTAAATGAATCCATGCAAGATTAAATTGTTCTGCTTGACACGAAATGAAAGTACAGTAACATGTTTTAAAAGTAGACAGAACCTGTTCGCCTCGAGACCCAGATTGAGTTTGGGGTGAAGCGTGCTCTTGTTTACCAACGCTTCTTTATGAAGCACGTGGTGATTAGCTCAGTCCACAATGTGGGAGGAGACAAAGCATCCACACTAACGGCGCAGAGCACGGGCAAGGATACAGAGCACGAGCTCTTAGTAGCCGATTCCAGTGCGCGAGCGCTGCATTTTCGCCTCCATGGCTTCGGCCTGGCGTGAGTTGCATTCGTTTGGCTCCAAGTTCGTGTAAAACCGTAGCCTCCACTATACTGACAAAGCCTAGCAGATCGCCATGAGATGCGGCCGCCGAAATTGAAAAGGTAGAGCGGCAGACAACGGATGAGAGGAGATCCAGGTGACGGGCGCCCCGCTGCGGCGACACGCCGAAACACACTTGTCCTGAACGATGGAATGTCCACTCGTGTTCCTCGCGTTCCTCGCGCTACCGCTTCTTTTCTCGTCGGGTTTGAAAACCATGTTTTGGATCCTCGCCGCTGCAAAAGCTGTGGGCTGACTACAGGTTCCCCGAGAAATGCGCTGTGCTACCAGATCCTCACGCTCCAAATCTGCGACCGGGCACTCTATGGCTCCATCGTCAAACTGCCAGGCTTTGTGAGTGTAGAGGAGGCTGAAGTAAAGCCAAGCGGTCTTCTGCTTTTCACCACATGAGCCGTGCCGATCGAACCTCGAGGCGTATACTCCTATCTCAGGAGTTGTGTGCAGTAAAGGCAAAGGCATAGACGCGGGCACGTGGCTTTTAGATTTAATTTCCTTTCGCAAATGCCAGTGAAAAAAAAAAAAAAGCAAATCTGAAAGTTACGCGCTCGATCCTGTGCTTTTGCCTTTGCTGCACGCAACTGGTGAGAGGAGTATAAATTAATTTCTACCTAATCTTTCCTGGGCCAGCTTGCTATAATCCACGTCTCAGCCGAGAATGCGTGAAAAGAAACGTTCAGCCTTTCCCCTCTCGTGAAGAAGGAAGACCAGCGGAGCTGTACTGGATACACTGTGTGCTTCTTCTTCGTCGTCGTCTGTTTTTCGCGCTGTTTCCTACGATGAATTCCCACCAACGCGCCCAACTATCCATTCTTCTATTATAGCTGGAAAGGTTGCCGCCATCTACGAGCGACGGTGGAAACCATACTGGTGGTGTGCTTGCCGCCGTCGCTTATAGATGGCGGTAGCTGTCCAGGTAAGTTTGTGTCGACATACACGGACACGATCCTGGGGAACCTAGCCCTTAACAGCTCCGCTGTAAAAAAACATCGCCGGAGCTATACTTCTTTTACGCTTAAGGTTGGATCACACAGGAGCGTTTGCTTGCGATTTCTAACGTTACGTGAGGAGTGCGCCGGACATTGGTGTTTCGTGTGTCGCGTGCACAGCTGCTCCTTGAACCGGACGCCACGCTTCATTCGAAGCACGGACGTCCCGGTAACTCGGAACGTAAGCGGTCGTAAGCAGTCGTAACGTAACATAACATAACGTAACGTAGGAAAACGCCCCTGTGTGAACCGACCTTTAAGCTGATTCTGCGGCAAAGGCCGCAAGCACGAGACAATGAAAACTTGGTTTTGAAACTTTTTCCGCAGAGCGAGCGCTCGCACTATAAATGGATGTATGACAGCCAGAAGCGCGGGCTAGCTCGGGCTTGTAGCATTGACTGTAGTCTCAGCTTAAAGACCGACGACCAGTTCGCGCTTTCCACTTTTTTCCCGCTTGCTCCTCTCCTTCTTCTAACCTGCCCACCGTTGCCTGTTTTCTCCTCCCCCATGGTGAGAAGGATATTCTGCCTTGCAGAATCTCGTCGGCCTTCAAGCATGAACCGAGCACGAGCAGAATGGCGCGCGAACTCGAGTCTCAAGCGCTCGCGTCCCCCAGGCTTTGAAGACTTTCTTTCGGCCAGTTGAATGATGAACTCGCCTGGTGCTTTCAGCGCGGGCAGAGCGCTCTTTGGAGAGCACTCTACTCGCTCTTTGGAAAGCACGAGCAGAGCGCTCCAGAGCGCTCTGCTCGTGCCCTATACTTTTCACCACCCAGATCGTGTGGTGGAAGAAGAACGCGGTGACGTGATCGCGTAGTTGATTCCGAGGGCTTCCCTCTCTCCAAGAACTCTCCCTGCTGCCAGGGAGCGTTCTTGGCAAGAACTCTATGGAGCGCCCTCGAAAGAGCGCTCTAGAGCGCGCTGAAAGCACCACGCGAATTCACCATAAGCTAAAGCGAGACATATGTGAGCAAAAAATTGTGTCGCATCACGCCGCCAAGATAACAACCGTCACTGGCACCATCACGGGACGGCACGGCATTGGCGGTCCCTATGGTTACGCCGCTTGGCGACGCGACGCGATTCTTGCTCGCATGTGTTTCAAGCAATGTTACTCGATTACCTCAGCTGTGGAACTCCCGCGGAAAGAGGTACCCCCCCCCCCCTCACTCACTTCAGTCCGCCTCCCGTCGTTCGAAGCGCCATCTAGATGTTCCTTTACGAACTGTGTGTTGATAGAGTACGGCGGAACGCCAGCTAGACGATGCGCTTCGAAACTCACGTATCTCATAAAATACACTGCAGTTACCAAAGCAGCCGTCCGGCGCGTCGAACGACGGGAGGCGAGTCGTGGTGAGTGAGGGAAGGTACTGCTCCGACATGCAGTGTCTACGAGCAGTTCCGTATCTAAGCTAATCAATATCGTTGGTTGCAAAACGCTGATTCTAACAAGCCGGCCCCTGTGTCTGATTCCAGTACTAAAATATAGTTCCTACCAGAGTTTTGTTTAGTTAATACAACGCCGCTACTCAAACGCTTAAAATAAATCTACCCTTTTCTAGGGCCCCACATCTGCGTGGCTGACCCTGCGTTGCCCACAAGGCGCTGCGAAAGGGGCCTTGTTAGGAGTTGTTTTGGGTAGTACAGGCTTCAGCGTCTCAAACTGTCACACATGCAGAAGCCTGCCTGCTCTGGTGGGGGAACGCGATAACAGGAAAAATACAGAGGAGCAAAACAATTATAATGCAGTCAAAGCACATGTCAAAGATATGACAATAAAAGCATAACCCCCCCCCCCAAAAAAAAAAACAAAAAAAAAACGTATTACGTCATTTACTTAGGGATAAGAGACTCGTACCCTAGCGGTAGTGGCATGAATCTGGAACATGCTGGAACTTTCAATTGTCTTGCGGCCGGCGTTGAATATAGACCATTTCGGACGTCGAAAAGTGTTTTCTCCGTTTTTCAGCTCTACGCGGAAAAAAGAATCTCAGCGAAGGTGCCACAAGCAGTGCGAAGCCCAATCAGATGAGCTTGTACTGCCCAAAATGAGGTCACCACAGTTTGTTCAAAGCTTTGGCGCAGGAAACCCATTTCGTTCGCTTTTTTTTTATTTTGTATCTTATTTCTTTGCGTATTGATTTCCCCGCAATTGTGAAATGAACACTCTAAAACGTTTGCGAACAGCTCGAGCTTAAATAAAATCAAAATACTACCCTACCTGCAAATACCATAAAAATAAAATAAAATAAAATAAAGAAGATTTTTTTAGAGGTTCATCTTTTTTTAAGAACACTTTTCACCAACAAGAGAATTCCTCAAAAAGTTGGAACTAGAACTTGTAGACTTCAAAAACGACCGAAACTTGAAGATTAAACAGAGCCCCACGCAAAAATAGAAATAAAACCTTAACTCGCCGTAAGATCGATTTTTTTTTCGTTTTTACATTTTTGCGGGAAGGGGAAAGCAGCCAAACGTGCGAGTCAATTCTGCAACCAACCGCAGTTTCGAAGACGCGCTTCTTTTCGAAACTGCGGGTGATGGCAGTGACGACAACAGCGCTGCGTGGTGAAGAGCATTCAGGAGGAGGGGTAAATCTTATCTTAGGCGTGAAAGTCATTAAAAAATCGTTACCATCGGGTCTCTACATGCCGCGGAATATGCGCGATTCGATACGACGCGAGAGAAGCATCACGCGCAGACACGTCGTCGATCGCCGTGACATCGAAGCCGCATCGACTCGATAAGTCGACTTCTTTTTCCATGGAAGTCGATGGAGTATGCGTACAGGAAGGCTCGTGCCTAAAGACGCTAACTCGACAACTCGGCAGGACTTTTGATAAAAACTGTGGTAGAAGCAAAAAAAAAAAGTTTAAGATACATTAAAAATATAAGCGTTACTCAAAAAAAAAAAGAGTAAGATAACATATTTTTTTATTCACAATACCTGATGACGGTGGCTTTAAGGAACGAAAGTTTGTTGAAGGAGGGAGGGGGGGGGGGGGCTTCGTCGTTAATTTAGTTGTACATTTTTGTTCGTGAAGTTTTTTTTGCATAGTTGGTATTGTCGCTGTTGTCATTGTTGTGCTTGCTTCGAAGACGATGGCGAACAGTTTACGAAAACGGAACTTTTGGGGAAAATAATGCCGCCATAGGATCACATATTTTTTCGTTTTGTTTATTGTTTTTTAGTCAGTTGCTGCCGTTAACGGGTACGGCATGGGGTGGTCCTACAAAAAGTTGTCACCGACACCGACTAAAAGAAAGTGGTGGGGGGAAAAAAAAGAAGGAGCTCGTGGTTCGCGAAAGTATCTTTCTTCTTTTACACCCAAAAGTCGCGTGTGTCTCAAGAACCCCGCCGTCACGCGGAGTTTAGTCATTCGCCACATCTGTTTATAAGAGCAAATTTCTCTTCCAACGAAACAGCTTTTTTTGCCCCTTTTCTTCTACTTTAACTTCGTAACGAAAACATTATTGTACAAAGTCCGTCCTAATGCATTTCTCCGAGCACAAAAACAAGAAATAACAAAACCCGAAAAGAGGGGTACACCAGGGTGTTTAGATCTAGAACGGAGTGAGTGGATGCACAAAAGAAATGAGCTTCAGGAGAAAAACAAAACAAAACAAAACAAAAAACATCAAAACTTTCTCCTCCGTTCGTCACGTCAGTGTGTTGTTATCGTTCCACCGTAAGACAGATAAAAGACGCCTTAGGACTCCAGTGATAAAAAATAAAAAATAAGAAAATGATGCGCTTGGTGGTAGGAGGGAGTCAGGGAATAGGGGAGATGAAGAGGCTGGGGGAGGAGTGAAGGGTTAGTATAGGGAAACAGGGGGAAAGGACGGGGGATCTACTTCGTCAAAAAGAACTCCCGCCGACTCACCAGGAAAGAGTTGCGAGCGAAGAAGGGATGCGCCCGACTTTGGGTGATGCCTCGGAGGAGATGGGTGACCAGATAAAGGATACGGAACCACGCTGTTTTTTTCCCTTCCCTAGTCATTTTTGTATTTTATTTGATTTCGTAGGCACGCACTCTATATAAGACGGTTTCTGCTTTCCCTGCCTTCCTTGTGTTGCTGCGTGACTGTGTGCCTCTTCTGGGAGAGTGGGTGTATCTGTTATATTACCGCCTCCTCTTCCCCTATGGTCGCTCTGCTTTCCCTAAAAGGGACTCTGCCCTCTCCTATACAAAAAAGAGGCAGCTCTCTCCCCGCCTTTAGCGTATGGGGGAGTTGTTGATGTTCGATCTGTTTGTGAGTGATATATCTACCCCGTAATGTCTATTGAATGGGTGTTTTCGCAGGGACGCTTTTGTGCGGAATAAAAAACTCAAGAACGCTCGCGTGCCAGTAAGAAAAAAGGGAAAAGAAAAGGATGGCCGTGGTGGGTGTGAAGGGTTGTTACTTTGCGGCTTTCGCCTCTTTCTCATATTACTTTTTTTTTTTTTGGGGGGGGGGAGGGTGGAATTGCGCCTGAGGTGGAATAAAAAGGGCCAAATATACACAAAAAACAACAACAAAAGAAAACTGGCAGATAGTACTTTTCAGTTGCGCCGTTCAAACTCGGTTCATGAGTTTTCTATTTTTTATTTATTTATTTATCGAGCTTTTGTCCCATTTGACGATATAGAAAAGGCAAGACAATTTACGTTTGCCGCGTTCTCCACGTGTCCTTTCTTGTTGTTGTTGCTTTTCTTTGTATTTATTAACAAAACGAGGACTTAGAAATAGCGTACAGCTAGACTTCGGGAAATATTGATCTAACAGACGAGATCAGAGGGAGGGGAGAGAGACTACACCAGGGACCAATGGTGGGCACTCGTGGCTTTTCCATTGTGCTGTTTCGTTCACGAACCTAACTAACCTACAACTTTGGTCCTAAAGGCGAACTTCGCTCCGCCGCCTCGGTCCGTGATGTATAAGAATAACACGGAACCTAACCTGAAGGGGCGTGCTACGATGTTAGGGTGGAATATTTACAAATTTATAGAAGCTTACTGGCACTACTTTTTTATTTATTTATTTGAACAAACTATCAGTTCTTGACGGGACCAAGATAGGGGTGGGATACGAGGATTCACTCAATGCTTATGACCGCTCAACAGTCACAGTCTGCGCTGCCCTCCACCGACACGAGCAAAGGAGAAGCAGTTGCACAATAAAAGTAACAATAGTGAAAGAATAGCAACGGAACAAATAAAACAACAAACAGCCTGAGGCGCCATCAAGCGTTAGGAAATAAAAGATGCGAACTCTAACCGGCTGCGTGCACCAACGACACTTTCTGGCAACTGATTCCAATCCCGCCCTGTCTGCAAAAAACAACAACAACAAAAACGAGTATCTAAAACATTTCTTATTAGAACTTATGTATTTTACATGCCGTCTATGATTATTCCTGGTTACTCGTTAACAAGGACCAAATTATTGATAATGCTGTAAAAAAGCTTCAACCTGATTTTCTTTTTTTATTCTGCGGAGTTGGAGCAACGATAAACTGACTCTGCCGTAAAGGGAGGGAGGGGGGGGGGGCGAATCCTGTCTTTGGTAGCGGGAGTAAATAAAACGCAACGCGCGTCGCTGTACACTTTACAGTTTTAACAGCAGTTTTCTTACACACGGGTCCCAGACTTCACATGCATATTCCAGCATTGGGCAAACTAACCTCTTGTATGCACTCAGCTTATAGTCTCTTGTCAAGCAAATTTAAGGGTGCGCCGGATAACTCCTAACCTTTCATTAGCTTTACCGATAACATTACCAATGTGCTTTGTCCATCTGAGATCTGCAGTTACTGTGACGCCAAGATACTTATATTCAGTGACGTTACTTAAGGTAACCCCCTGGAGTGTGTAGCCAAACTCTAAAAGCTTACGCTTATGAGTTATGGTCATACATGCAAATTTTTGTGTGTTTAGCGACATTTGCCATGTTGCACGGCAGTCGTTCATTTTAGACAAATATTGCGTTTCAGTACATCAGTACAAAATGTACCGTGTCAGTGCATCCGAATCGGTACGATGGGCCCCCCGGTACGAACAGCGCATGCGCTACCGCAGAAGACTCGCACATGCGCAGTGCGTACCAGAGGTACCCATCGTACCGTATCGGGTATGCAAAAACGGTTCCCTAAAACTCTCTTGATAGCTGCTAAGACCGTCGATCTTGATGGTGCGGAATGCACGTTCCAAATGAACTGTGGAAGCTGGCCGACGGAACTCGCTTAGCAGTCTCGCACACAGCTATGGCCGCCAGTCGCCACGAGAAGCGGCCGCCGAAATGGAATAGGTGGAGCGGCAGACAACGGATGAGAGGAGATCCACGTGACTGGTGCTCCGCTGCGGCGAGACGCCGAAACACACTTCGATCCTGAGCGAACAAGTGTGTTTCGGGTCTTCGCCGCTGCAAAAGCTGTGCGCTGACGTCCAGGTTCCCCGAGAAATGGCTCTTTGATGCTCTGTGCTACCAGATCCTGGCGCTCCAAATCTGCGATCGGGCACTCTATGGCTCCGTCGTCGAACTGCCAGCATTTGTGAGTATAGAGGAGGCTATGATACTCACTTGTGTCAGTTTTCCCGGTCCGGCGAGGCTAACCGTAGCCGAAGCCTAACCTAGCCTGACCTAACCTAACTCTTAAAGAACCAATCGCGCCAAACTGCTCGCGCGACAACTGGCCGCAGAAGCCGTCTTTTTTTTTTTAGGACGACTTTTTGGGTTTGGTTATGTCTTTTGCTTGACTGTGCTTTATGTAACGGTTGACACAAGTTGACACCTGGTGGAACCGAATGTGTTCATACGTTACTTTTAAGTACTATCTACGTCCCTGCCGCATGTAAAGAAACTTAAAAAATCGACGATGTTTTACGGCCTTTTTTACTGCGAAATTCAGATATAGTTGTCAACATTTCAATACAGGAATCCACTTCGACGAAAACAAACACCAGTTCAAGTTTATTAATTACAGATAGCAAACGTAGCTCTCTAAAAGTCCCAAAGCGACATCATATGCATGCAAGCACATAGCCAGATATAACAATGAGCGCCCAAACCACAACGCGAAGTCGAGCTGTCATTTTTATCTATCAAAAGTGAAACGTGGAATACACATTTCATTTCAGGAAAAAGGCTAATGTGCTTAGATTTTTATTTCTATTTCAATTTATCCAATGATTATTTATCTCGCGTTCTGGAAAGGATTTTTATTTTGATTTCACTCAATTATAAATTAAACGGGCAAATCCTAACTAAAAAAAAAAGGTTCAATGTGTTTATGAATAAAATGCTGTGAAAGCTGACTGACTTTGTGGGTCGATAGTCTCTGTTCCTAAACATATTTATTGCTTGCGGAGCATTATGATGATATAGGCGGAATGGGATACATAGCTATTTATTCCTGGATGGTCTAGGGTACGTACAATTAATTCCACACTTTTATGTGGCACCGAATAAAACGTGTATCGTTTAATTATTAGATCTGGTCCTCCACTATACTTCCAAAATTACGAACCACATTATTCAAATGTTTTGCCGCGAAGTTTTCGGTAATTTTATTGAACGCATCCGGGCGTAATTTTCATGCAGGGGCTGAGTACTTGACGCCATTTTCCTTTCTGTTGTGTTTTGGGCACTTCCCAGGCGAGCGTGATGGTTCCACACTCGGGCCTGTTGCTGCGCACGATGTGGGTGCTGAAAGCGTGTCAATGCAAGATGCTGTTGTATCAGCAATAATAAATTCCAACTCTGTTTCGCAGGATAGCTGTAAGGTAAAAAAAAAATCAGTAAGTTATTGCCGTGTTTCTTAACTATAACAAGCCCCTTCTGCTAAATGCGTTTTTACGTTTTTAAACCAGCTGCTAAATGCGTTTTTGACTCATTTTTGATGCTTTCTATTCCCGGAGGCAACGTTTATGAGTCTACCTCATCTTCCCAACTTTATCACCTCGAAGGAGCGTCACTTCAGTGTAAGACGTGGCTAACAATTACTAGCGTTAGGATCTTCACTTAGCGTCTACTTAGCATTTCAGTAAAACATGACCCACCTGCGCGAAGAAGTGCCGAAATATGAGGAGCGTCGTCATGCCCAGGTCCAACGCTAGCGTTGCTGCGCAACGCAGTAACTATGCAAGTTATCGGCAGCCTTGTTTCGTACACGAGTCAATGGGTTATAAGAGAGCGTGAACACTCGTCAACGCAGAACAAGAAGTCAACAAATTGTCCTTGGGTTACTTACGGCATCAGGATCTTCACCTTCTCGGTAGATTTATGTGCATGCCTGGGGAAACACTGTCTGTCGCGCCCTACGAACTAGAGGCCTTGGTAGAGACCTCCGCATACCCTACTCGTCCTCAACAACTTGGACATGTTTCAAGGCGAAAGCCTTACTTGTCCCGTTACGCGAAAAAGCGGCGTCGTTGTGCCCGAAAGATGTTCACACCAATACGACATCAAGCAGGCGCCTCAGAAATAAAACGCAAAGAAAAGCACAGCAACGCGGATGCTTCGTCACGGAAGCGGTCGTGGAGCCGGCAGGGTTTGACGCGCCTGCAGCAGTGCAGGGAGTGTAAGCTGTCACCGCCGGAGCGCCGTGATGCAGAAAGGAAGACATGCGCGTGCTGCTTGGTAGGAATGCGCTGCGTGTGGGAATGCATTCCTACACGTAAGCGGTCTTAGATGTCTGCCGAATTTCTTTATTTATTTTTACTTGCCTTTTCCTTCTCCAGTGCAAAGGCAGTCGCTTTTTTAACTCTTTTTTTCAATACAACGTTTTACTTTTTCTTAAATATATAAGACAAATATGCGCGGGCGTATAGAACTGCGCGGTTCACGTGAATCAGTCAGCGTTCAATGATGCAACCTGCCATGTAAGATCCACACCGGCAGAAACGCCGCTGCATTTATTCGCTGAGGCGAGAGTTGGCATTGTATATCGTTGTTACGGTGCTGATCGTGTTGGAACTTGGAGGCACTGCGGTTGTAGGAATTCTTCCAAGAGTAGAATTAGAAAGAACAGCATTCTCTCGCTGGGGCCCTTCATCTTCGAGTCCTTCGCTGGCATTGGCTTATGGATTGCCAGACGCTGACTCTAGGCCAGAGCTACGTGCGCTGCGTGGTGGTTCTTTCTTTGCTTGTGAGTGCAGCGAATGCTGTTGCGGACGCAAGGTCACAACTTTGAGAGGTGCTGGTCTTGTTCGGAAGCACGTGCAGCGAAAGCGGCAACCGAAGCTCGCAGTCCTCTCTTCGGTCCAAGGCGACCATGGGGTGTGATGTAGAGCCAGGTTACGCGGACTTACCGTCCGTAACGACGTCAAGACCACGTGATACGCACTTTCCATTTCTGGTCAGCGGATTTGGTTTGTTTGATTTGTTCGCCGTGTGAATACTTCCGAACGAGCCGTGAAGGGGACCAATCAAACGATGACTTTGAGAGCACAACGTCACGGCGTTTGTCAGCTCAAGCGCAGTGAATGCCCGGTGACCAGCGTTTTCGTTGTACGTATCGGTGTATGTATATTGGCGAGGCTTCGACTGCCCTCTGACTTGGGTTGAGACCAAGTCTAAAGCAATGGGGGGGGGGGCACAAGTTCGTCTGCTTTTTGCACAGAGGTTGCGATGACGTCAGAACGCCGAGCTCTTATTGGCTGATTGAAAAAAAAAATAGTGGATAGACCTCAAGGCATCTAACATTGAGGTCTACCCACCATCCTTTCAACCGGAGCCAATCAGAGCTCGGCGTCGTTCTGACGTCACAGTTACTCCTGCGGAAGAAGGAGTAACTTGCTCGCCGCATACAGTCATGCTGCTCATACATCGTACAAAATACACGACGTTCGATGCAGACGCGTTGATAGAATTGTCTGCGATCACGCCGCCAGCCTGTTCGAAAGCTGTCCGCTTATATATAAAAGAAAGTATATGTATGGTCGGAACATGTTTCTCTACAGTTTTTGCACGACCATTGCGACCGTCACACAAGGAATAAACACGTCTCAGACATTGCCTGCAGATTATTTCTTGTACGAGGTATAAGCAGCATGACCGCGGCATAATAAAAACACAGAATACGAAAATAAACGCCATTCCGTCCCTACATCTTGTTTTCTTTGTTGCTTTTTTTCGGCCTAAAACGCTTCTTTTTTGTTGTTGTCTTGTGCGCACTATGTACGCCTCACCCAGTGAAAGTCGGCGCCTGGTGACGTCACGACAAATCGTCTTCATTCCATTGGCTGCGACTCCTAAACCGTCGCACATGTTCGCACGCGAAGCCCGCACGCGATTGGCTCTTAACACCAAACTCGGCCCTCCTTCCTTTTTTTTTTTTTTTTTTAGCCTCCGTTTTGTGAATATTTATACTTGCCGTTTCGAAAGATCGCGGTGGTTCGCACACATCTCACGCGAGACAAGGCGACACTGGGCGTCGCACCCATTCCTACGTAGCGACGTCTCGGAATGCGACCACATATATCCCAACTCTAATATATCCCGAACGGTACCATGCGGAGCTCGACGGTTTCACACCGCAGCAGAGGCTTCGCCCGCCTTATTCCCCTCGGACGCCTTTTACATCCAATATACAGCATACGAGAAATGCTCCGACGCACGTTACTCTTTTGTTACGTGTCCCAATAAATAACCAGTCGGGCGGCCGCGCCTCGCGGTCGGTTCAAGCACAAACACCAAAACAAAACGCCAAAAAAAAAAAATTGACAGTTGTACGCGAAGTACAATTCAAATGGTCCTTCAAAAGTCTTGGGTTCGATTCCCACTCCCCTTTTCAACCTGGATGAGCATCGTACCGCCACGTGTAAGTGTGTAATGAGTACCGCGTGACGCGAGTTAGAGACCTCAAGCTAGCGGTTGTACTGCACTGGCTAAATATTTCATCTACAGCGGTGGAATCAGACGTCCAATAGGATTAACACAACTAATTTTACTCTCAAACGCGCGAAAGAAAAAAAATAGAAAGAGAGAAAGATCGAGAGAGAGAAAATAAATAAAAGTATATGGTTGAATACCTTGTACATGTTACTAGAAAATGTAATCCATTACAAATTCAATTACGTTTGGTTAAAAACTACTCAATTATAATATTGATTACTTTAGAAAAAAACGTAATTGACCCTTACTTAGAATGATTAACCGTTACCTGTTAGGTCACTTCGTGTTTTCGAAACGACAGATTTTTCTACCGGTTTAAAGCCGGGCCTTCCGTACTGTGAAATATTAAATTAAAGGCAACGAATTATAAACTACCTCTATTCTCAGTCCACCAATTTCCATTAGTCGTCTTTTTGTCAGAAGCTTGGTTCAAAGATTCCTCGGTATGAAACTTGTACAAACGAAGGGTTGTCATCAGAAAGGGGAGGGAAATGTAACGATTGCAATTCATTTTAGAACTTCCAAACGTGACCAGATTACAATATTGATTATTTCCTAACAAGTATATTCAAACGATTGCGAAACCGCTCTAAAAATGTAATCAATACAAGTACTTTAAGGACTTGAAATGAGTAGCTTACACGTCTGATGGCTGGTACCTAATTAACGCATATTTGAGCGCTTAATTCACTGCTCATGCGCGAAACAAAAACAAACAAACTTATTTGTCGTCTGCCAAGTCTGGATGGTCTGATAGGCCAACGCCACCAGAGTAATCAAAGCCTGCGCACAAGAATTTAACGTCCTCAAATGGCCAATCAAGTCAACACCTTCTACTCCCTTTCATACTTATACTGTATTCACCCTTATGCTGAGACTGCATGCAAGGCTACAAGCGCCCCTGGCTTTGAGACGTGCATTTCCTGCGGGAGTGCTCGTTCTGCAAAAGAATGCTTCAAAGCAGCCATCTTGAGCTCTCGCGCTTGTGGCATTGACTGGTGTCTCAGCTTAAGGGTGAACGGAGTGTACACCATTCCACTTTTTACAAGTTCTCATCCCAGCGTGCGATCTCCTCAGCCCAGCACGCACATGTTCCTCGCTTCGGATAGCGAGCAAATCACGCGCCATACGCACGAACACTGAAAAAAGAACCGGCCAGAAGTCCTTTCTTGGAAAGGTCTAAACAGCGCTGTCAAAGCTGCTGGCGCGAGCATGGGGTTTGATCTCGCCAACGAGGTAGAGGGCTTAGAGCGATAAACTGGCATCCCGTTCACCCGGGCAAAAGTGACCCCCCACTTGGCTGGCGCCATGTTGTACAATATTGACCACGAGACACGTGACCGTATACCAAATCCTGAGGCTTTTACGCAAAACTGAGCCGAGATTTGTATTGCGATCGCTGTAAAAAAACATGATAAACTATTCTTTCAATACTGCTAGCCCCAAAGATTAATGTCTAGCTCCGATAAAAACCTAAAATACAGCACCGCGGCTGACGGCATCTAGCGGAGGCATTGCGAAGCTGCCCGAGTTTTTGTAATAAAAGCACATTTTGGACTTAAAAAAAAAACGAAACATAACTTATCTCGTCGGTACTGTTATTTAAGATCAACAAGCAATTCTTTGTGTGCGGTACTTCGTTAAAATATATAGACGTAAAACTATAAGTTGGCGTGTCTAGTGGTCAAAAATGTGCAACATTGCGGATGCCAATGGGGGGTCACTTTCAGCTGCCAGTTTAAAGCTCTAAGGCCCTCTACCTCGATTGATCTCGCAGCTTACGCGGGGTTGACGACAGCCTATTTAACAGAATTGTAATTTGTATACTTAGGAGTTCAATGAAAAAGTCTGACTTCGAGGCTTTGTTTATTGAATAAAAAATAGTGAAAGCAATCATGAGATATACTCTCGACAACACCCTTGCCGGAAATAATTAAATGACCCTTATGAAACCAAAGTATACAAATCTGGAATCACTACTGTTGCAGTTTAAAACACCTTCGATGATCTTTCCAGTCCTGTCATCCATTGGGTTTGCTCGATAATGAAGGGCGCTCCTCGAAGTGTTGCGCACATATGTAAAGAAATAGACTTCCGTGCCAACTTTTTAAATCAAATACAGTAACTTTTCTTATGATATTAAGCGAAAATTAACATTGACCCCCTTATTAAATATTATATTATTACGTAAGAACAAAAACGACTATGCTGAATGATTTTTCAGCGGCAGACATTGAACTACGCACCTTGCTAGAGTTTTTTTATTATTATTAATTTGCACCAAAATGGGTTAAGAAACTCCATTGCTCAGAACAGACGATCATTATATTTCGCAACTTTGATTAGGACAGGCAATATGAATACGCTGTAAAACCCCGACCAATGCTCTCAGGAAATGCCCACCGGTGCTCGGATATTCAGGGCGTGCACACTCGTGCGATATGTGGTTTATATCGATGTTTCGATGGTTCGATGCTCCGTGTTTTCTAAAATTATAACAAAAACATTCTAGACATTAACAACCAGAGTAAATCGGTACAAAAACCACAACAACAAAAAAATATTATTTTAAAATGTGAACTACAAAGATGAAAGGCAATAAAAAGTTAGGCCGGCGGCCCAAACGTTTGTTCATCACTTTTCAGACAAGGTGAACAAAGAACACAACAGTCTTAAGAGGTAACTCGCATGCTGAAAATGTTTGAAAACACTTTGGAGGTCCTAGTTCTTCCTACAAATACTTACCACGCTTCC
This sequence comes from Ixodes ricinus, assembly GCA_037355805.1. NCBI lineage: Eukaryota > Metazoa > Arthropoda > Arachnida > Ixodida > Ixodidae > Ixodes > Ixodes ricinus. The sequence goes on from JAZHYW010069182.1 coordinate 35,277, forward strand.
TAAAAACTACACAAAAGAGCGTTAGAACTACATAATCTTGCGGAACACAGCACCCATATAAAAATGCAGGGATAAAAGAAAGCTGCGAAACTGCTTGGCATACCTTCGAATAGCTCGCAACTGGGAAGTCTTGTTAGTGTTTTCGCCTTCATTCATCGGTCGCTCGTCCGTTGAAATCAATGAAGTATGAGCCTTCGGTTCCACGGCAAGATATCTCCAACACCTCGGCACACAACAACTTAACGTATTGAGCCTCAGATTGGCTGTACAGAACACTTGTCGACGACGAACGAAGTGAAAACCAAGGCTCGTGTCTTGTCTCCCCCGCACATCCGGCGACCTATGGACCTTCTACGTCGCAAACCCGCTGTCGGACTTTTCCCTGACTGTGAGCCGTCTGGCGTCCAAAAAAATTGCGTCGTCATGTCGCGTGATTTCTTTCTTTTTTTCTTTTTGCTTATATCCGTTCGTCAGGGCCTACAACACACTTCCATCCTTCCATCTTTGCCACTTCTAACGAACAAAACGGATGAAAAAAAATGAAAAAAAGGTTCAAGTGTTTGGGCAATCCGGCGAGCAACGTCAGCATCGTCGTAGGTGCTCGGTGGGGAAGACTCACTGCTGACTCTCAATGCTTGGCCTACATCTTCGTTTCAGCCAAAGTCCAGATGCTACCGACGCTACGAGCTAATCAGACCAATGAAGCAGAGTCAAAAGTGCAAGTCACTTGACCTTTTTCTGTTTATGATTGGTTTAGCAATGATAGAACACCATGATGATGCGTTTTCGACAATGTCTGATGAGTCCCATCAGCTTGCAGCGTCGGCTGCGTTTGGACCTAAGGTGAATCGAAGTAGGTATAATAGACCTTTCCAAAAATCGCCTTCTGCGTGCTGCCATATCTGTCTGCTGGGCTGTCGAGTGCCTAACGCCTTCTTAACATGCGCTGTTACTCTGGTGTGCGGTATATCACACTCTACTCATGCCTCCACAGCTCAGTGAGTCAGCATTTTTCGCCCGGGTGGTAAGCGATGGAAAGCTCTATACTGCGAGCAAGATTTTCTAAAATGCGTCTTGGGCACATCGGAATGCTAAGAGGGGCACACCACTCAAAGCGCAACGCGTACATAACGCACAACGACGAGTGAGTCAAATCTCGTGCCACCATTGGTCGAGGTCGGGGGAAACAAACGCACATGGGCGCATTTTAGGAATAAACGAACGCACGAGGTGCGCAAGGAGTCGTCTGCCTTTTGCGCAGGAGTTGCGGTGACATCAGAGCGACGCCGAGCTCTGATTGGCTTTGATTGAAAGAATAGTGGGTAGACCTCAATGCAAGATGCCGGGTTCTCTTCCGTGTCGCCGTCTGTCATTACCTCAGTCTCGGGTTTTTCACTAAAATGTCTTATATACACCAGCTCACTTGCGCCCTTACGTTCTGCTCAGGTCTACCCACTATTTTTTTCAATCAGCCAATCAGAGTTAGGCGTACTGACATCATCGCAACCCCTGTGCAAGAAGCAGACGAACTTGCGCTCCGCTATAGCTGCTGCGACGTGACTGACGTCATAAAGGAAGCGCGCGTGTTTTATCTTCTGAAAGGTGTCGATAGAACGCAGACACAGGTTAGACAAAAGTGCTGCGTCAGCGTTAGGCATCGTGTCCAGTCGATGCGTCGACGAATCCGCGCCACCTACTAGCCGCTGCTTTAATTATCTGAGACCGCCCTTGTTTGGGCGGGTACTCAGCATGTAATGAAAACAAGGGCCGCGTCAGCGTTCAGCGAGGAGACTCGGAACCAATAACGCGCTTCGTGCCCAAGAATGGACGGATGGATGTTAATAGATGTACCCTTTTATAAAGTGTGGTAGCTCGCGCCACCTAGGCTAGAAATGAAGAACCAAAAGTGTGATTTCTTTTCTTCGCCAATTCGCTTACCCTCCGCGAGGAATGGCGACCGAAAATATTGCTTGGTGGACTTTTCTTGAAATGGGCGTATTTTTGAGAGGGAGATGACGTAATTCTAGGCTGATGACGTCAGGATGAGGTAAGAGATGATGCTGTTCACAGACCTCGATCATTCTAGGTGGTGTTGGCCAGATGCGTTGCGGGAGCGTTCTGGACGCCTGCCGGCGGCACTCGTTCAAGAAATACACAGCTTGGCACGCGGCATACGAAGCACCGATGTCTCGGGCAGACTTGTACTGTACTTATTACGAGTAACCGAATTACTTACGATCGATTACTTTTTGGAATAGTTCTGTAATCATTTGCACGCGTTCATTAAAAAGTATTCGCGAAACTAATCGGATTAGTTTTTGAAGCATAAATAATGTTACTCGTAATTTGTTGTTTTCTCTCCTCCTTTCTAATCACGCCCTTTGCTTGCACATGTTTCCAACGAAGGAATCCTCGAACGAAGTCTACGGTAGGAGGTTGGTTTGCACAAATGAGTGGATTGAGAAGCTGAATAGTACATAATTCGGTGATTTTAATCTAATAACGAACAGTACAAAACGTCCGTGTTTCAACCAAAAAAAAAAAAAAAAAAGATCTGTAGTTTTGAAAATTTTAAGTAATCGTAAAAGTAACAGTTCTTGCTCCAAGTAACGACCAATTACTTTTCTGCTCAAGTAATCTACTTGAGTACTTTTAATCTGAGAGTAATTGTAATTTTAATCAAATACTTCTTTAGAGTAACGTGTACAACTACTGTCCTCGGGGTAACTCGCGGAGACTGTGTGAATAGGTTTTCATGGGTCGGATTCGGGGAATGAAAACAAAAGCAACAAAAGCAGACATTCTCAAGCTGTCTCCGACAGCTTTTCGTCTGGAAGACACAGCATTGGAAAAAAATATTGAATTGAATTGAATTGAATGTGTAGTCGCAGACAGGACAAGAACCACAGGACGCATATTTTGGATGCCCTGGTTCCATTAGGCGCTCGCTGCCTTCCATCATGCTTTGGCTGAAGCTCTCGCTTGAGGAGAAGCTAGCGCTTGGAGCGGGGCATCTAAAGTACCTCCCTGTCGTTCTTACCCCGTCAAATACTACGGAAGGGGACCGAGGTAGGCAAGTTGGTCAACGCTGAATAACCTGGTCATAGATAGTGCTCAAGAAAGCGGCAGCAAAATACAGTGAGCTTATTTAGCAGGAGGTGTGTTATACCACAAAGGTTGGATCGAGCGGCCGTGCTTATACACTGTTTTGTGTTTTGAATTTCTCCTCAGACAGTTTACTAATGGGCACAGTTTACTAATAGGTTTTTACTGCTTAGATTACTGCAGCGAATGAGACTCTCGACGACACTATAGTAATTCTGATAGCAGCGGTTTAATTTTAAAAAAGACAGAAAAAAAACGGCCATTGCGTGTTTGCGTTAACAGTTTCGCGCTGTGTGATACGTGTGTTTAGTCACCGCGAAGCGAGCAAGCCACAGTGGGAGTATGGAGTTTCAGCTGCAGGTGAGAAATATAGCTTGCGCAGTATACGACTGCTAGCCTGATGTCTTCAACGTGCATCACGGAGTCGTGATTGCACGAACACACGCCGGTTCGATGCTCATCCAGGTTGAAAAGGGACAGGGATCAGAAGAGAACACAGGATACCTGGATTCCGCAGCACGAAAGCAATCATTCCGTGTGCTCCGAGCTGCGGCGAGTTAGCGCACTCGGGCACCGAGCCCTCCCCCCCCCCCCCCCAAATAAACAAGTAAGCAAATATACAAAAGTATCACGTATCTAGACGTAAATAAAAAAAAAGGGGGTGAGCAATTATAATTCCCGACATGGCCGCGCGTAGTAGATTGGGGAAATGAGGAAGGACGCCAATGACTCCGATCAGCGCCGCTCGACGCGCCACACCACGGCCACCCGCGGAACCGCGACGACCGCCCCCCAGAATCGGGACGTTCAGCGTCCCCCAGAGCGCCGCACATGCTGCGCTACTCTGGGGCATCTACATTCCCCTGACGCAATCCCATTAAATTGGTAACGGTGCTGCTCTCTGCCGCCTTCTTGCCTCTGTTGCTCCAACATATTTGTTCTTGGAGCATCGCCGCGTCGTCTCTTACCCTCCCCTCGTGCAACAATACTGTCGCCGTCCTGCTTTATTTTTATTTTTTTTGCCGCATTGAGACAACGGTGGAGAGAGAAGATGGGGGAATACGCGGCGGCGAACGTGCGTATTACCGGTATTGCTAAGACACAATGGAGGAGGGGAGAGAGAAGGTAGAGGAGGGGAAGGGATAGAAGCGGAAAGAGATTCATTTGTGAGACACGCAATTCACCTAATGCACCTAACGCCGCTCCAGAGAAGGCCACGGGCGCGCAACCCTCTCCTACCTTGTTTCTTTTTCTTTATTTTTCTTTCCCGGGATTCTGGAGAGAAGGTTCTGATTCCCCTGGTTTCTTACGTGACGCCGAGTCCTTCAGCTAGATTAGAAGATATCGGACTGGGATGAGAAGCAAAACAATGGTGCGTTTTTGTTTTGTTTTTTGTTGTTGTTGCTGTTGTACGTTATGGTCGGAACGCGTCAGGGTGGATGTGAGGATGGAGGAGGATGAGGAGAGGGAGGAAGAGGGAAAGACTGAAGATGGAGGAGGATGTACACTGAGTACACTAAGGTTGGGGAAATATAAACATAAATGAAGATGGAAATGAACAACAAATAAAAAAAGAAAAAGCAAACGAAGAGAAAGAGAAAACGAGCGGAAGGTAAGACAGAGTAGCGCAAGGATAAGAGAGTGCTTGAATGTTTGGCGGCTGCCACGCAGCTGGGGATCTAGGCACGGTTCGATTAGATTGGTCGTGTTGAATCCGAAGCTAACCTGCCATCGCCCAAAGAAGGGAAAAAAAATATAAACAAATGAGAAGGAACAGACGTGACTTCGAATGAGGTAACTTCTGTTCTTCCGTGGCTAAGTGAAAGACAAAAGCGCACCTGTCCCGTAGGGAAAGCAGAAATGCGGGGAGTCGGAAGGTTTCCCTACGTGGAAGGGTGAAAAATTAAGGGTGCTTTCATTGTCTCGCATCGTGAAGCCGCATGCGCTCTGTGTGGCTTCCTTTCCTGGGGTTGATCACTCTCCCACGTTTTGTATCTGTGCTTGAATAGTGTTTTTTGTGTTATTTTACCTTTTTCTAACCCTTTCAAATCAGTGTAAAAGCAGAAGGAGTTTGGGCGGGGTAATTGAGACGAAGTCATCGTGCCAACGTTTAAGATCGTTCGTCTTCTAAACGTGACGAAGAAACGACTGTCGTGTTGTTTTCTTTTTGCATTTTTCGATTGGTTCGTGTTTGTTGTTTTTAGCTCGTTCATTTGGAAGCACGCACACCGGTCTGCGTATGTCGGTTGAAGTTGGGGAAGAAGACAAGTGTTCTTTTCCTCATTCGGGAGATGTGCATTCAAATTTCGGAAGTATAGGAGTTTGACTCCCAACGTTTTAGTTTTTGAAAAGCTTAAACCCACATTTTAAAAGGATGTCCCTTGGAGCGTGAGCGACTGTCTGACAAACGTCTTTTGGTTTCAAGCAAGTGTGCTCCATCTTGGTAGTGCTAAATGCGGTGTGTTTGTCTGAATTATTTAGAATTTCGCTTCTGAGATAGGGTTTATAATCACTATTGGGCATAAAACCGCGCACGAACGCGAGCATCAGGGCGTTTTATTTTATTCCGGTTGCATAACGACATTTCTACAAGGTTAAACAATGTTATGATGTGGATATTTATGTCATTAGCGTGGGTATTATGGGAAGTTCGTCATCGTCAGTTTTGGTCTTGACGTCACGCAGCTGAAATATTGGTTCTAAACTTCTGTTCACTGTATCCTAAAACCCCAAAGTGACCCTTGAAATTTTCAATGACCGCAGTTGACCAGCCGCGAGCAGAGACGGAATCAGTCATCTTACAGTAGGCACCGTTTTGTTATCGCAAAACACAAAAGCAAACGTGGTAGTCGGAGAGTGTGCCTACCTCAGACAGCCCTCGCTCGAACACAGGAGCAAATGAATTTTCAAAAATCCCAAACTTATTAAAACTTAATTAATTTCCTTTTAAGACGGTACATTTCAACGAAGACCTTTATTCAACCGAACACCCCACAGCAGTCAACTCCGTCATCCGTTCATGCCAAGCCCAAACTAGAACGAGACCGTTCTATTAGCAAGCCGAAGTTAAAACTTAAAACCCATGCATTCACATCACGGTGTGTGTTTCACGCCGTCGTGACTTCCCAAGAACCCGACGAGGCAGACCCAAGATACCTCCTCAAGTAAACTCAACTTTTCACCTATGCCTCCTCACCGTGCGTACAGGAAACTTCCTTCAGGCATCGCCGCACGCTCCCACATCGCTGCGTCTGCTTCCCAAATCGCAGAAAAGTGTCCCTCTTCTCAAACGCCTCTATATCCCCAACACAGGTTGGTAAACATATATACGTCGCCTACCCAGTTCACCTAGAAAACGATGCTAGGATTGTTTACGTGTTTACTTCTTGATTCCCGTACCCCTTTCTCGTGGCCCCTTTTCCCGAATCATCCCCACCGCCCCCAAACGGTCCCCATCAAAGCAATATTTCCCTTAGGGCCAACGCCGCGAGCTCAGTTTAGGGACGCGAAAGAGACGGCGAGGGAAGGCGACCCAACGCTATCAAACATATACCTATAAAGCGAAATGCGCGATAAGGAGGAGGGAATGTGCTCAGGCAAATAGGAAAAGGATTATACCCGAGAGAAGGGGAGAAACGGGAAGTTTGGGAAGGAAAGAGGGAGAGAGCGAAAACCTCTCGGACAGATTCGTCCATATTTTCTTCATCAATTCTGAATAAACCCGCCGCTGCGGCGCGCGCGAGAGGAAACCAATGTCTATAAGGAGACAACACAACGAAGCGACCCGGAGTTTCCGTCGCGCGGGGGGAACGAGAAATTTTATTAAGAACCTCCGCATCGCCGTCTCTCTCCAGCACGTTTTGTGTGGGCTCGGGTGCATACGCGGAGGGTTATGTATACCTACCGAGCGCCTAATAGATGAATCCCTGTTTACCCTTTTTTTTTTCCTTCTTTGCAGTTGTTCGTTATTGCTTATTTTCGTGAATTGCTTACGGCCCCCGATGCAGCTCGCACTTTACCGCGACCGCCGCACATAGCAACATATTCCGGCGGGCTCATTGGAGAATAATAAGTTGCAGCGTGGAATCTAGCGTCCCGCGCCGGCGACCCTTCCTGCCCGGGTCTACCGGTGGGGTGGAATAGGGGCAAATTTGTCTTCCCTACGTTCGAGAGTCTCGACATATTTTCCGGGGTAGTGGGAGCGAACGAGCAGTTAAGAGAGGCAGGCTGCGGCGTTGATTCGAGAAGGATCGCCATTGCGAAGGAGCTTTGTCCGTGCCTTCGGCTGCTTCGCCCAGTTTGTTTGTCGATGCGCATGCATGCTCGAATATGCCTGTTTGTTTACAAAACAGGGGGATACCGTGCACTGGGAGAAAGCTGCGAGCGCGAATTGTGTCGGAGGCGAGCTAATGCGTTAGGGCTGTGTAACGAGGAAACGCCTCGGGGCTCGACATCTCGGCGACGATACGTATAGTTCTGGACTCTCTGTTTTGTGTGGGAGAGCGCGTGTTCCTTGCGAAGCGCCGAGTTTGTCGTTAGGGACGGGGGAGGGCATTTAGATAGAACGTAATCTGTTTATGGGGAACGCAGACCTGCAGGGATATCGGGTATTGGTCTCTCGAGTTGGTACTCGCGAAGGGGGCGCTCGGTTTGTTTCGTCTAAGGATGCGGAGGTGTTCCTTTGTCGAGTAATTCGTGTTCTGGGGAAAGGTAGGTCATGGAAATGGCGGGAAAGGAAAATGGCGACGAAAGAGTGTATCGACAGATTGTTTCTGTTTCGCCTGAGATGCTGAGGGTACCAGCAACCGCTTCGTTGGCACGCCAAAGCCGACGACCCAAAACTACAGAAATATTCCCTTTTATTTTTGTTAGTTCGTTTTATCTTTGGCAAGCCGAACGAAATATTTTTACACGAAATATTTTAGCTGGAAACTGTGCACGATGGAGAAATCTCTTCCTTTTTGTTTTGTTTTTGTACTCGCTTGCGGCTACCCAAAACGCACGCCGGAGTGCTAGGCGCTACCGCACTGCGCGATAGCAACTGGCAGCTGAAAGTGATCCCCAATTGGCCGCCGCCATGTTGCACATTTTTTTACCACTAGACACGTGACCTTATAGTTTTAATTCTAGAATTTCACCAAGTACCACGCACAAATATTTGCTTATTGATCTTTAATAACAGTACCGACGAGATGAAAAGTTATGTTTCGTTTGTTTCAGGTACAAAAAAGTGCTTTCACGACAAAATCTCAGGCAGCTTCGCAATGCCTCCGCTAGATGCCGCCAGCCGCGGTGCTGTATTTTGGGTTTTTATCGGAGCTCTATACTGATCTCTGGGTCAAACAGTATTGAAAAATTAGTTTATCATATTTTTACAGCGAGCGCAATACATATCTTGGCTCAGTTTTGCGCAAAATCTTCAGGATTTGGTACGGTCACGTGTCTAGTGGTCAAAATTGTACAACATGGTGGCGGCCAAGTGGGGGCCACTTTTGCCTGGTGAACGGGACACCAGTTTATCGCTTTAAGCCCCTCTACTTCGTTAATTCGCGAGCATAAATGTTTGCGCACGAAACCCACGTTCCTTCTTCACGCCTTCACTTCTCTGCGGCCGCGTGACGTGGCTCAACTCCTCCGTGTTTCGCGCTGTCATTCTGCTCAGGGTCACCGCGGCCGTGTCTTCCGCGCTATTTTAGATGAACAGCCTGTGTTATGAATGAAGGACTCCATTTTTTCTTTATTGTTTGATTTCTTACCGGAAAAAAAAACGTCATTTTTTTTTTTGTATGGCGGATCGAAAGTTGTCGTTTTTCCTTTTCTGTATACACAAATATAAAAGCCGAGATGCCTGCAGAAATGCTACCAAAAACCAAAAGTGCTAGCAAGTGTGTTTGTAGTAATGTAGAATCTTTATGAACATAGCGATGCGAACATGTAATACAAAATTGTATAGAGAATGTAATTCATAATTCGTTCTAAACAGTTAACAAATTTTAATGTGAACCTTTATTTTATAGATAAAGATTTCAATCGTTTTTCTTCTCCCCGAATCAAATTGTGACCATAGCTCCTTCAAGATATTTTATTAAATTACCTCTATATGTTGTTACTTTCCCTGAGTCTTGTGTGCCCCGCAAGAACTCAAGCCAGGAAAATATCTTCTAAGCTATGCGATCGTGCTCGTGTCACGCACGCCGTTGTACAGAACTCTGGAGTTCGTGATATTTCTAGCTATATTCTAGTAATAGCGATTCCAGGAACTCCAGTGTTCAAATATCGTTATAATCTGGCAGCTGATTTTATTTTGGCACACCATAGTATGATGTGCTACAAGAAACTCCGCCGGCAAGTCACGAACAAAATTATCGAAGAGAAAACCCCTCTCTGCCTCCCCAGAATGGGACACCACTGGATGCGTGCTTCTATAGCAATCTATAGTTGCTTCGAAATTATTATCTTAAAATTGATAAATGGTTCAATCGAGGGTATTTAGCAACTGCTACTTTGCAGTAGCTTACCAGAAGGGAGCCACTGGGACACAAATGCTCCTTATGTGTGGGCGTATGACCAAACCGTACTGATCAAAAGGAAATACAGATAACAAAATGATCGAAAAGAAGTAATCTGGTAGCCAGATTTTAGCTCCGAGTTTCCTTATAACCGGGAAGGTGTGGCAACCACTAAACAACACCAATGTTTTTTCACACTGCACGACACCACTTTGTCATTCGGCATTTTCGATCTGTCTCACAAATGCTCCAAATACAGAATGTATCCAATCAAATGTGTTCTAAAGCAGCGGCTCTAAATTTGTTGGCCGTTGCGGACCCCCTAGCCGACTCAGAGGACATTCAAGGACCTCCACTTAGTACAATATTGATAACGAGAAAGCACACACGCGAATAAGGGCCAGAAAGGTGTACGTTTTTTGCAGCTTCCCGGATTACGTTTTAGGTTCTTGATATGAACTGGCACTCGTAGTACACGATCTGTGTAAAGAGTAGTTTTGGATGTTGTAAACAAGGCTGCTGACATCAAGCTCACTGGAAAAAAATCAAAGTCGTGAGTCTGATTCAACATCACTCTGTTTTGTGACTTTGATTCGATATGAACCAATGCAGAAAACGTGGCTCCACACACGAGAGGGTAATCGAAAATGGCGGCTAGAGTCTCAGTACCTTCTCGCACATGTGAGGGTATTACGAAAGCACTCGCCCTCG
>JAZHYW010069183.1:0-15674 GCA_037355805.1 Ixodes ricinus
AAAAACGGCCATTGCGTGTTTGCGTTAACAGTTTCGCGCTGTGTACTACGTGTGTTTCGTCACCGCGAAGTGAGCCAGCCCCACTGGGAGTCTGGAGTCTTAGGTGTGCATGAGAAATTTAGCTTGCGCAGTAAACGACTGCTAGCCTGATCTCTTCAACGTGCATCGCGGAGTCGTGATTGTACGAACACACGCCGGTTTGATGCTCATCCAGGTTGAAAAGGGACAGGGATCAGAAGAGAACACGAGATTCCTGGTTTCTCCAGCACGAGTAATCGTTCCGTGTGCTCCGAGCTGCGCCGCGTTAGCGCACTCGGCCAACGACCCCCCCCCTCCCCCAAATAAACAAGTAAGCAAATATACAAAAGTATCACAAAAGGGGAAGGGGTGAGGAATTATAATTCCCGACGTGGCCGCGCGCAGTAGATTGGGGAAATGGGGAAGGACGCCAATGACTCTGATCATCGCCGCTCGACGCGCCACACCGCGGCCACCCGCGGAACCGCGACGACCGCCCCACAGAATCGGGACGTTCAGCGTCCCCCAGAGCGCCGCACATGCTGCGCCACTCTGGGGCATCTACATTCCCCTGACGCAATCCCATTAAATTGGTAACGGTGCTGCTCTCTACCGCCTTCTTGCCTCTGTTGCTCCCGCATATTTGTTCTTGGAGCATCGCCGCGTCGTCTCCTACCCTCCCCCTCGTGCAACAATACTGTCGCAGTCCTGCTGTTTTTTTTTTTTTGCTGCATTGAGACAACGGTGGAGAGAGCAGATGGGGGAATACGCGGCGGCGAACGTGCGTATTACCGGTATTACTAAGACACAATGGGGGGAGGGGGAGAGGGGAAGGGATGGAAGCGGAAAGAGATTCATTTGTGAGACACGCAATTCACCTAATGCACCTAACGCCGCTCCAGAGAAGGCCACGGGTGCGCAACCCTCTCCTACCTTGTTTCTTTTTCTTTCTTTTTCTTTCCCGGGATTCTGGAGAGAAGGTTCTGATTCCCGGGGTTTCTTACGTGACGCCGAGTCCTTCAGCTAGATTAGAAGATATCGGACGGGATGAGAAGCAAAACAATAGTGCGTTTTTGTTTAGTTTTTTGTTGTTGTTGCTGTTGTACGTTATGGTCGGAACGCGTCAGAGTGGATGTGAGGATGGAGGAGGATGAGGAGAGGGAGGAAGAGGGAAAGAGTGAAGATGGAGGAGGAAGTACACTGAGTACACTAAGGTTGGGGAAATATAAACATAAATGAAGATGGAAATGAACAACAAATAAAAAAAGAAAAAGCAAACGAAGAGAAAGAGAAAACGAGCGGAGGGTAAGACAGAGTACCGCAAGGATAAGAGAGTGCTTGAATGTTTGGCGGCTGCCACGCAGCTGGGGATCTAGGCACGGTTCGATTAGATTGGTCGTGTTGAATCCGAAGCTAACCTCCATAGTCCAAAGAAGGGAGAAAAAATATAAACAAATGAGAAGGAACAGACGTGACTTCGAATGAGGTAACTTCTGTTCTTCCGTGGCTAAGTGAAAGACAAAAGCGCACCTGTCCCGTAGGGAAAGCAGAAATGCGGGGAGTCGGAAGGTTTCCCTACGTGGAAGGGTGAAAAATTAAGGGTGCTTTCATTGTCTCGCATCGTGAAGCCGCATGCGCTCTGTGTGGCTTCCTTTCCTGGGGTTGATCACTCTCCCACGTTTTGTATCTGTGCTTGAATAGTGTTTTTTGTGTTATTTTACTTCTTTTCTAAACCCTTTCAAATCAGTGTAAAAGCAGAAGGAGTTTGGGCGGGGTAATTGAGACGAAGTCATCGTGCCAACGTTTAAGATCGTTCGTCTTCTAAACGTGACGAAGAAACGACTGTCGTGTTGTTTTCTTTTTGCATTTTTCGATTGGTTCGTGTTTGTTGCTTTTAGCTCGTTCATTTGGAAGCACGCACACCGGTCTGCGTATGTCGGTTGAAGTTGGGGAAGAAGACAAGTGTTCTTTTCCTCATTCGGGAGATGTGCCTTCAAATTTCGGAAGTCTAGGAGTTTGACTCCCAACGTTTTAGTTTTTGAAAAGCTTAAACCCAGGTTTTAGAAGGATGTCCCTTGGAGCGTGAGCGACTGTCTGTTAAACGTCTTTTGATTTCAAGCAAGTGTGCTCTATCTTGGCAGTGCTAAATGCGGCGTGTTTGTCTGAATTATTTAGGAATTTCGCGTCTGAGATAGGGTTTATAATCACTATTGGGCATAAAACCGCGCATGGACGCGAGCATCAGCGCGTTTTATTTTATTCCGGTTGCATCACGACATTTCTTACAAGGTTCAAACAATGTTATGATGTGGATATTTATGTCATTAGCGTTGGTATTCTGTGGAAGTTCGTCATCGTCAGTTTTGGTCTTGACGCCACGCAGCTGAAATATTGGTTCTAAACTTCTGTTCACTGTAATCCTAAAACCCCAAAGTGACCCTTGAAATTTTCAATGACCGCAGTTGACCAGCCGCGAGCAGAGACGGAATCAGTCATCTTACAGTAGGCACCGTTTTGTTATCGCAAAACACAAAAGCAAACGTGGTAGTCGGAGGGTGTACCTACCTCAGACAGCCTTCGCTCGAACACAGGAGCAAATGAATTTACAACAAATCCCAAACTTATTAAAACTTAATTAATTTCCTTTTAAGACGGTACATTTCAACGAAGACCTTTATTCAACCGAACCACTCCACAGCAGTCAACTCCGTCATCCGTTCATGCCAAGCCCAAACTAGAACGAGACCGTTCTATTAGCAAGCCGAAGTTAAAACTTAAAACCCATGCATTCACATCACGGTGTGTGTTTCACGCCGTCGTGACTTCCCAAGAACCCGACGAGGCAGACCCAAGATACCTCCTCAAGCAAACTCAACTTTTCACCTATGCCTCCTCACCGTGCGTACAGGAAACTTCCTTCAGGCATCGCCGCACGCTCCCACATCGCTGCGTCTGCTTCCCCAAATCGCAGAAAAGTGTCCTTCTTCTCAAACGCCTCTATATCCCCAACACAGGTTGGTAAACATATATACGTCGCCTACCCAGTTCACCTAGGAAACGATGCTAGGATTGTTTACGTGTTTACTTCTTGATTCCCGTACCCCTTTCTCGTGGCCCCTTTCCCGAATCATCCCCACCGCCCCCAAACGGTCCCCATCAAAGCAATATTTCCCTTAGGGCCAACGCCGCGAGCTCAGTTTAGGGACGCGAAAGAGACGGCGAGGAAGGCGACCCAACGCTATCAAACATATACCATAAAGCGAAATGCGCGATAAGGAGGAGGGAATGTGCTCAGGCAAATAGGAAAAGGATTATACCCGAGAGAAGGGAAGAAACGGGAAGTTTGGGAAGGAAAGAGGGAGAGAGCGAAAACCTCTCGGACAGATTCGTCCATATTTTCTTCATCAATTCTGAATAAACCCGCCGCTGCGGCGCGCGTGAGAGGAAACCAATGTCTATAAGGAGACAACACAACGAAGCGACCCGGAGTTTCCGTCGCGCGGGGGGAACGAGAAATTTTATTAAGAACCTCCGCATCGCCGTCTCTCTCCAGCACGTTTTGTGTGGGCTCGGGTGCATACGCGGAGGGTTATGTATACCTACCGAGCGCCTAATAGATGAATCCCTGTTTACCCTTTTTTTTTCTTTCTTCGTAGTTGTTCGTTATTGCTTATTTTCGTGAATTGCTTACGGCCCCGATGCAGCTCGCACTTTACCGCGACCGCCGCACATAGCAACATATTCCGGCGGGCTCATTGGAGAATAATAAGTTGCAGCGTGGAATCTAGCGTCCCGCGCCGGCGACCCTTCCGTGCCCGGGTCTACCGGTGGGGTGGAATAGGGGCAAATTTGTCTTCCCTACGTTCGAGAGTCTCGACATATTTTCCGGGGTAGTGGGAGCGAACGAGCAGTTAAGAGAGGCAGGCTGCGGCGTTGATTCGAGAAGGATCGCCATTGCGAAGGAGCTTTGTCCGTGCCTTCGGCTGCTTCGCCCAGTTTGTTTGTCGATGCGCATGCATGCTCGAAGATGCCTGTTTGTTTACAAAACAGGGGGATACCGTGCACTGGGGAGAAAGCTGCGAGCGCGAATTGTGTCGGAGGCGAGCTAATGCGTTAGGGCTGTGTAACGAGGAAACGCCTCGGGGCTCGACATCTCGGCGACGATACGTATAGTTCTGGACTCTCTGTTTGTGTGGGAGAGCGCGTGTTCCTTGCGAAGCGCCGAGTTTGTCGTTAGGGACGGGGAGGGCATTTAGATAGAACGTAATCTGTTTATGGGGAACGCGGACCTGCAGGGATATCGGGTATTTGTCTCTCGAGTTGGTACTCGCGAAGGGGGCGCTCGGTTTGTTTCGTCTAAGGATGCGGAGGTGTTCCTTTGTCGAGTAATTCGTGTTCTGGGGAAAGGTAGGTCATGGAAATGGCGGGAAAGGAAAATGGCGACCAAAGAGTGTATCGACAGATTGTTTCTGTTTCGCCTGTAGGGATGCTGAGGGTACTAGCAATCGCTTCGTTGACACGCCAAAGCCGACGACCCAAAACTACAGAAATATTCCCTTTTATTTTTGTTAGTTCGTTTTATCTTTGGCAAGCCGAACGAAATATTTTTACACGAAATATTTTAGCTGGAAACTGTGCACGATGGAGAAATCTCTTCCTTTTGTTTTGTTTTTGTACTCGCTTGCGGCTACCCAAAACGCACGCCGGAGTGCTAGGCGCTACCGCACTGCGCGATAGCAACTGGCAGCTGAAAGTGATCCCCAATTGGCCGCCGCCATGTTGCACATTTTTTTACCACTAGACACGTGACCTTATAGTTTTAATTCTAGAATTTCACCAAGTACCACGCACAAATATTTGCTTATTGATCTTTAATAACAGTACCGACGAGATGAAAAGTTATGTTTCGTTTGTTTCAGGTACAAAAAAGTGCTTTCACGACAAAATCTCAGGCAGCTTCGCAATGCCTCCGCTAGATGCCGCCAGCCGCGGTGCTGTATTTTGGGTTTTTATCGGAGCTCTATACTGATCTCTGGGTCAAACAGTATTGAAAAATTAGTTTATCATATTTTTACAGCGAGCGCAATACATATCTTGGCTCAGTTTTGCGCAAAATCTTCAGGATTTGGTACGGTCACGTGTCTAGTGGTCAAAATTGTACAACATGGCGGCGGCCAAGTGGGGGCCACTTTTGCCTGGTGAACGGGACACCAGTTTATCGCTTTAAGCCCCTCTACCTCGTTAATTCGCGAGCATAAATGTTTGCGCACGAAACCCACGTTCCTTCTTCACGCCTGTCACTTCTCGGCGGCCGCGTGACGTGGCTCAACTCCTCCGTGTTTCGCGCTGTCATTCTGCTCAGGGTCACCGCGGCCGTGTCTTCCGCGCTATTTTAGATGAACAGCCTGTGTTATGAATGAAGGACTCCATTTTTTCTTTATTGTTTGATTTCTTACCGGAAAACAAAAACGTCATTTTTTTGTTTGTATGGCGGATCGAAAGTTGTCGTTTTTCCTTTTCTGTATACACAAATATAAAAGCCGAGATGCCTGCAGAAATGCTACCAAAAACCAAAAGTGCTAGCAAGTGTGTTTGTAGTAATGTAGAATCTTTATGAACATAGCGATGCGAACATGTAATACAAAATTGTATAGAGAATGTAATTCATAATTCGTTCTAAACAGTTAACAAATTTTAATGTGAACCTTTATTTTATAGATAAAGATTTCAATCGTTTTTCTTCTCCCCGAATCAAATTGTGACCATAGCTCCTTCAAGATATTTTATTAAATTACCTCTATATGTTGTTACTTTCCTGAGTCTTGTGTGCCCCGCAAGAACTCAAGCCAGGAAAATATCTTCTAAGCTATGCGATCGTGCTCGTGTCACGCACGCCGTTGTACAGAACTCTGGAGTTCGTGATATTTCTAGCTATATTCTAGTAATAGCGATTCCAGGAACTCCAGTGTTCAAATATCGTTATAATCTGGCAGCTGATTTTATTTTAGCACACCATAGTATGATGTGCTACAAGAAACTCCGCCGGCAAGTCACGAACAAAATTATCGAAGAGAAAACCCCTCTCTGCCTCCCCAGAATGGGACACCACTGGATGCGTGCTTCTATAGCAATCTATAGTTGCTTCGAAATTATTATCTTAAAATCGATAAATGGTTCAATCGAGGGTATTTAGCAACTGCTACTTTGCAGTAGCTTACCAGAAGGGAGCCACTGGGACACAAATGCTCCTTATGTGTGGGCGTATGACCAAACCGTACTGATCAAAAGGAAATACAGATAACAAAATGATCGAAAGAAGTAATCTGGTAGCCAGATTTTAGCTCCGAGTTTCCTTATAACCGGGAAGGTGTGGCAACCACTAAACAACACCAATGTTTTTTCACACTGCACGACACCACTTTGTCATTCGGCATTTTCGATCTGTCTCACAAATGCTCCAAATACAGAATGTATCCAATCAAATGTGTTCTAAAGCAGCGGCTCTAAATTTGTTGGCCGTTGCGGACCCCTAGCCGACTCAGAGGACATTCAAGGACCTCCAC
The DNA here is from genome assembly GCA_037355805.1 of Ixodes ricinus. NCBI lineage: Eukaryota > Metazoa > Arthropoda > Arachnida > Ixodida > Ixodidae > Ixodes > Ixodes ricinus. The sequence continues at coordinate 6,582 of JAZHYW010069183.1, forward strand.
TTAGTACAATATTGATAACGAGAAAGCACACACGCGAATAAGGGCCAGAAAGGTGTACGTTTTTTGTAGCTTCCCGGATTACGTTTTAGGTTCTTGATATGAACTGGCACTCGTAGTACACGATCTGTGTAAAGAGTAGTTTTGGATGTTGTAAACAAGGCTGCTGACATCAAGCTCACTGGAAAAAAATCAAAGTCGTGAGTCTGATTCAACATCACTCTGTTTTGTGACTTTGATTCGATATGAACCAATGCAGAAAACGTGGCTCCACACACGAGAGGGTAATCGAAAATGGCGGCTAGAGTCTCAGTACCTTCTCGCACATGTGAGGGTATTACGAAAGAACTCGCCCTCGCAAATTGGTAAGGGGGCGTTCTGAGAACACTTGTTGCAAAGATGTGCTGCAGGAAAGCCCAAGCAGCGCGTCGTCTTCCAACGACGTTTTCTTGAAGTTAATTAATTATTTAGCCTGCATCGGCACGGAGATGGCGAAAGTATTCTCTCGTTCTTGCTCTCAGAGACTGCCAATGACTCTTGAATCGCGGTCCTCAGCTTTCTTGGCAGCTCGAGTCCGGAGGACTCGTCAAAACTATTCAGATGGAGAAAGGAGTCTGAAACTTTGTTTTCCATCCGGCTGCTTCAAGCATCAAGGTTCTTGATAATGGCATCTTTCTTGTGATGTACACCGAAGACTGTGATTGCTTTTGCCGTGAAAAGACGGGTTCAGTTGGCCGCTTCAGAATCTTCGAATATGCGCGGACCACGGTGAACGCTCTCGAGAACTTTTGGGGTCCGCGGACCACAGTTCGAAAACCACTGTTTTAGAGGCATATGAAGCCGCGTGGAACGCGGTACGATATTTTTTGTGTGTCGTGCTCTTTGTGTTCCAGAGATCATCTTACTGGTGGCCCCGCCACGTGTACGTGCATTCTCTCTTGTTCATTTACAACTTTCTTAGACATCAACGCCTTAGCGCATGCACTAAAATGATAAGGTCAGCTGAACAACCACAAACATCGCAATGTTCCCCGGGAATACTTTAGATGGCAGTCATAAAATATCAACATGCAGTAAGGTAATTAAACTTTGGGATACGTATAGTTCCTATTCCGCTGCGCTACATTTTTCTTTTTGGCATTGCATCTTATGCGGAGCGCTAGTTCGTCTGCTTCTTGCAAGGGGTTGCGATGATGTCAGAACGCCGAGCTCTTATTGGCTGATTGGAAAAAAAATAGTGGGTATACCTCAAGGTATCTAGTATTGAGGTCTACCCACATAAAAAGTGCATACCACCTTTTATCACAAGTCCAGAGCACGGCGCGAATGGTCGAAGCTTGTTCGCTACCATGCGATGATGAAGACTGCGTTGAAACAATGACAGAAAACGTCGATCATTATATGCATCTGTCGTTCACTTATTCTTTTTATCTCCATCTTCCTCATCGATATGAGAGAAAGCCCGCTCTTATCACGCCTGCCATTGACTCAGTGCCGGCTTTTCTAGAAGCAGCGTCTCAGCTAAAACAGGATGAAAGAAAGCACTGCCAAAGCTAGTGTAAAAGCGATTGTGGCGTCCCAAGTCGAGTCTGAAGTGCTCGCGCCCCAGGCTTGGCAGGCTTTCTTTCACCTAGTCTCAGCTAAGATGCTGTTGTGTAGCAAGCCGGCCCTGACATTTTGGCAAAGGCTGCAGATACAAGGGGCGCCCATATTGATCGCACTGTATTCATTGTGCGCTTCAGTACTTATATGCCTGCTCATAGCGTACGCGTCAGCTACTGGCGGATGGGGCTTGATCTCGTTGATCATTTGCACGCGTTCTCGCGCAACAAAACCATATAGTGAAGCACGCGCTCAGTAGCTTTGACAGCGTGCACGCTAAGTGTGAAACAGAGTATAGTCGTACGTCCCCTTCATACTCTTAAGCTGAATGCACTTGCACCACCTGTGGGGCGGTCTTTCCATGCCCTGCAAAAACCACAATTTGGAAGGGCATCGCGCCCCCGCCTGGAAAGCAGCTTGCAGCTCATGAATGACACGATGAATGGCGTCTACGCGGAGATTTTTCATGCGTGACGCAATATTAGGTGACAACTAGGGACCAGATCGGGCCGTATAGCATGCGTGTCCGAGCGCCCGACGACGACGAGGCGCGCGCGTTCACCACGGCTCCCCGGTCGGCGGGCATCGCGGACCCGTGCGCCCGCGGCCCGCTCGACCACACCGTGACATTGGCGACCCATGTTTCTCAATAAACACTGTTGAATATTGGGATAATCGTGTTTGGCATGGCGTTGCCGAACCCCCGCGCGGCAAACGCTCTTGCCGGTAACTGTCGGCCGCGTGATGGGACGCCGGGCGGAACGGTTTTTCCTGGGCATCGGGTTCCCTTTGAGCACCAGTGCCGTACGTAAATGCAGGTAAACCCTGTACGACTCCTTTCATATATATATATATCCTCTCAGTGTTTATTCTAGTTTCCAGGAATTAACCATTGGTCTCTGTGCTGGCACACTTCGGTGATGATGATGATGGGATAATGTTAATAAATATATTAATACGAATAAACGTGCTTTTAAGACGTTCACTTGTGCGGCGCGTTCTCTCCGTTCATCAAAATTGCGCATATATTTTAGACGGATATGGTCAGTTACTGCCGGCATTCTGAACGACACACTTTTTATGAGATCACGATTTAAGACATGATTTTGCTCAGAGTTATTTTACAACGCTTATTAATATCATACCACATTGGTACCAAGTATTATCTAACTTAATGTCTTTACATTTTTGCTGTCTATAAGTTGATGCTCACATGCGCATGTACGTTCTAAGAGTAAACTCCATCGAGAAGATATGCTACAATCCGGCGACAAGTTTCGCCGAGCGGCGCTCACTCTGCGCGTGGCATCACGGAGAGAAAAATTGGTTTATTGAACAGGCGAAGAGGCTACATCGAACTCAGTGATGTAGGGGAGGTGGCGAATGCACGAGAGATGCATCGTCGCGATACAAGCCGAAGCGCAGTATAATCTGTTTGCAGGCAGCCGTGCGCTCGCTTACTTTCAGGGCTGCAAGGCAAGAAGGTGTCAAAAAATTGGCCTATTGAGCAATTTATTTCAATCTGTAAGGGTATTATTGTTCATCTGTACGATCAAAATAAAATTACTTGAGCGCTAGAAAAATGATGCAAACAATATGCGATATTTGAACTGCTGACAAAGTGTAGATTTCCTTAAGGCCCGGTGCCACTTTTTACACTACTATATGACAAAACCAAAAGGTGCACGTAAGTAGTTCGTTCACCATTGCACCTGGTTAATTAGGCATATTGATGACGCTATAATTAGTAAATAAGTACACAGAAAAACGTAATTGTAAAACTATCTCTTTATCTGCAAAATATACGAGTACTTATATAATACAACGTACAGCCTTCGTCTGATATTACGGAGCAGACTGTGCCGCTTTTACTTTTACTTTTATGAGCGCGATAGCGAAAGTGTAATGGTGTAACCAGGTTCAGCAAATTCTCTAAAGTAGAATTGCGCTTGCAGTACTATAATCGACGCTGTAAAGTTCTGTGTACTCTAGTTTATAAATGACGTCCTTTTGATTTATTCCAACTCAAGGGCAACATACATCTCGCCTATCTCCAAGTCCGTGTGTTTATCTGTGTGTACATGTGTCCCCAGCTTTCTTCCTTCTTTTCTTTCAGCTTTGACGTTTTCTGATTTATTTTTCTGCTCTTTCTACTTATTTTGTTCTTTTTTTGACGTCACATGATCGACTATATTCCGCACAACAAACGATGCTCTCTGCATTTTTTTTTCTCGAATATCTACTCTTCCTTTTTTTTAAAGAAAGGGGTCGACCTCTTTCACAAACACGCATGGTACAAATACTCCTCCAGCTTATTTGGAATAAAACTCAGGATGACTCGTAGAATAATTTGCCGAGTCGTGCCCGCACCTACGAAAGGTCGCGTTAGGTGGCTCCAATGACAACGCAGCAAAACATCGGTATTAAAATGCCCGAAGTTGGTAACATTGTAACGAGGAATGGTGGTTCCATCCGTATCACCTTCGAGACGTCGCTTAGAACTGCGCTATCTATACAAGCAAGAGTGGCACAAGTGTGCGTCGTCTGCTAGCAGTTGCAATACTATTCGATACTTAAAACAAGTACCTTTTGGAAAGATTATACTCGTGGAAAGTAATCTCAAATAGATCGAGAAAAATTCTTATAACAAATTTCATTTCAACATAAACTGTCGTTTTCTCTGAATTGCGACTTTCGCGTACATAGTCAAGCTTCAAACTATTCCGTCATTGTAAAATCATTTTAAACGACTTTGAACACAAATACAAAGGGATTAGACTCAGAAGAGAACAAATCCAGTTCCGTTAGAACGCAATTAAAAATATCAGACCAGTTTTAAAAAAATACAAAAATATGTGTTCACAAATTAAAAAAACACGTAAATATGAGACTGCACGTGTCCTCTATCTATTCATTAATGTAACGCGACTTGGTCTCGTTAGACGTTTATAAACCTAGAACTCATGGAGGCACGTCTCCAAAAATAATCAGCGTTTTTTTTCGGATAACGTTTGCAAAGATAGATGTCACATTTTGTCCTAAGATACCGAAGATGAATTAGTCATTTATTTGAAAATTGAATGAATTGCCTTACTCCAGCACAGACGCGACATTTGTAGCGCAAACATGGAGCCGAAGTACAGCCAGGACCGGCATTATTATTGTTTGCGGCCATGGGACCACAGCCTTAAGGTGCGATCAAGATAGACCCGCATCCATCCACCGCCTGTATATGTAGTATGGCCACACGGTTAGGGCACGGCTGGGTGAGGCTAATTCATAAAGCCGAGGTTACACTGCTAACAGAGCGGCAGGTTCGTCTGCTTCATGAGCAGGGGAATTCGCCCTGCACGTGCCTGAACGCCGAGCTCTTGTTGGCTGTGATGGAGAGATATGGTTAGACCCCAATGCTAGTGGCCTTGGAGGTCTACCGACTATCCTTCAATCGGAGCCAATCAGAGCTCGGCTGTTCTGACCGTCACCATAACCATCTGCAAATGAAGCAGACAAACTTGCGCTGTGCATGGGTCAAATAAAGACTGCTGGCAGACATGTTCTTGGAATGTCTGCGTGAGGCCTCTCCGCGGGTAATTCTGCCATCACGTCTGCAGTACACACAGTGTCTTTTGCAGGATGTATGGGCTGAGTGACGGCGGAGGAGGGAACGAGGATCCTATGCCAGGGGTTCTCTCCCTCTATTCGAACATGCTTCACGTAGCCAACTTAGGGAAGCAACTCGTCCGATCGGGATCTGGCTTCTCTCTGTCCCAGCCTGGAGTATGGAGATGGCGTCAAACTGCGTACTGTCGGCACTAACTTAGACAGACGACGTCGTTCTGACGGCGACATCAGTGTGCGACGTACCTAAAGAAATCTTGACATGTGCACCCATGGGAGCATATAGGGGAGAATACGCGGACCCCCACGAGACAACACTTGGCAGTCTTCGACTCGCGGTGGGAGCGGTGTATAAATTGATCATTTGCCGCTAAGATATAAGCAAACCTCTCCCGTACCCTTGCTTCCCGCTGTCATTGTTTTCGATGGGCACCGTCCTACACGACCGACATTAGGGAGTTTTAGAATAACGTACGCAATTTTAGCGCACGCTAGCGCTAAATTTAGCGCTTGTGTTAGCGCACGCTACGCAAGAGAGTTTTAGAATAGCGCTTCTCCGCCGCGACGCAAAACCCTGAGCATCTCGCGCTTGCAACGCCACCAAGATACAGTAACAATTTTTATTTCACGCGCGAAATGCTGTAACTTGAGAGAAACAAGTATTTTTGGTCCAGAGTAACAATCTTAGATTTGTTTAAATATGAGAATGCGACGCGAACGGTCGACCGGTCGTGTCCGCTTGCGTCGCCTCGGCAAGAGGTCTCGTGTCATACGTGACTGACCTTTGCACACCGTACCGACCGTGCCTTCGCCGAGAAATGTTCGCGCGTCGCAAGCAGCAAGTTGCCGGCGATCGTTGCCCACCTTGCTGGGTCTTCCAAACCGTTTGCGAAGTGCACCTCCCGTAGGAGTGCAATGTCGTCCTGTATTGAAAATCGCAGTAGCGAGGATGCCGCCGACGTTGCGCTGACGACGACCGCCCAAGCGGCGCAGCCGCCGCAGCCGCAGCCGCGGTCCTGGGGCCGCCAGTTTCTAACTGTGCTCGTCTTGGCTTTAGCCAACTTATTCCGCATCACGAATCCTCCTTGGAGGAGCGCAAAGACTCCTTGCGTACGCACGCAATTTCCGAAAAATAGCGTACGCTAAAATAGCGCACGCAAAGCGCCAAACGCGGTTAGCATTCAGCGCACGCGCAGTGGCGACGACGCTATTCTTGCGTACGAAGCTTTAGCGTGCGCCATTCGAGGATTTTCTGTGACGACGACGTGTTTTCTTGCGTACGCAAAGCTTTAGCGTGCGCTATTCTAAAACTGCCTATTGTCAGCAACTATCTTTGCGCGTTTCGTCTTCTTTGACGATTCTTTCTTGAGTACCGGTAGATATAGGACATAGAAACAATGAAAAACGATACGACGGCACCACGCCATTGTGTTCTGAAGAGCGGAGGCATGCTGAGTTGCCCTTCATTTGTAGTTCGCAGACAACCCCCCAGACGGCACTCATTACTCTAAAAGTTTCATACTGAGCTCTGTGGGGATCGCGGCCACGAGGGGGCCGGATATGGGCCCACGGGGGCCAAGGAGAAGAAGTCGAGGATGGCATGGGGCAGAGCTTGGGCGGCGAGCTCGAAGATGGTCGGCCATGGAACGGCTAAAGGTCAAGGCGCTGCCTCCAGGTCGTTTAACTGTGAGACAGTAAATCCTTTGTACCTTGCGTTATGTCATCTCCTTCGAGGCGGTCGAGGCGGGGCCTGATCGGGCGATGGCTAAAGTAGACACCCACATTATCTGGCGCCCAACGTGGAGCGCCAGTTTAACGTAGGTCGCTAAAGCTTTCACCGCCCAATCGGGCCGTGCTCCGTTCGTTCCTGAGAAATCAGACGATCAACCTGATGGTAGTAAACGTTTTACTGTTCTTGTGGTGAGGGCTGCAGGCACTCGCCGGTCCCCGCTCGCCGTTGGCTCGGTCGTCGCGGTAGGGCTTGGGAACGTCGTCCGTGCACGGCTGGTCTTGGGCTCGTCCATCGCGCGCTGTTTCAGCTCGCCCCACCACGCGCGCCCAGTCCCGTGCGACACTCAGCCTCCCGTTTCCCGCCTAGCCCACAGTCTTCTTCAGCTTCTCCACAACCCTTACACCAGGCACGTAGCCAGGGGGGGGGGGGGCATGGAGCCCGCCCCCTCGCCCCCCCCCCCCCCGAAATCTTCCATTTTGCTGGGACCTCCTCTCCCCCTCCCCCTCATACAGCATTTTGTCATGGGCGCCCCCCCCCCCCCCCCCGGCCCGAATCAAAATCCTGGCTACGTGCCTGCCTTACACGTGTTTCGGCATCAAACTGTGGAAGGTGCCGCTCAACGGTATTGGGTAGGAATGTTTCTCATGTTACGCAAGCTTGCTGACACTGGAGGGACCCATGCATAGTCTTACGACAGGCCACTGACCAAGAAACATCTTGGTCGACGCCGTGTGTACGTGGAGCATAAACAGGACATTGCCTCAGAGACTCGGTTCTGTGACAACAACCCGGGCAGTCCCTTGCTGTTGGAAGCCCTCCGAACGCTGTCTTAACAACATGCAGTTTGACGACACTGTGACAACGTGTCTGTGGGCAAGGCGTGCGGAGTGCACGACAAAACGGTGGAACACATCGTCCTCGATAGCGGGACCTATTTGCTAAACCCGGCCACAGGACAACGGCCCGCACCATCAAGGGCCCCTGGCGGTCGTTGATGCGTCGGGCTTCATTATGCTAAAAGGCCGAAAACAACAGACACAAGGTCCTGCTACGAAGTCGATGGTTGACTCTGGTGGCCGGTACAGAACTGCTGTAGAAACCAGCAGAATGAGACTAGAGCACTGGTGAAGACTCACAAGGTCCCAGGCTTTGTACGAACTCAGTTCGAGACCGCCCGTTCCGAAGGAAAGCAAACGTAATATCATCATCACCATCATCATCGTCAAAGTCCGCGTGCTAACGAAGTCCGGCATATGATCATCTGCTCTTGTGATGCGGACGTTTTCAGCTTATTAGTGTCATGACGCCTCACCCGACACGCCTCGCTTGCAGCAGGGAAAAAAAGGTTCTAGTATACTCACTGCGGCGTTTCAACAAACTTTCACAAGGTGGTGGTCGAGCCTCTGGACGCCAATCTTACCTTCCGTCTTCATGCGTGGTTGAACCTCGGGAGATGAAACGACCCGTAGAGCCGACTCCGAATGCGAGATTTTCACCCAATAAGCCGTTCGACTTCAGGGAATTTTAGCAGATCGTTCCAGTAACTCCAATAACGTTACCCAATACCCCCCCTCCCTTCCTCACTCACCACCACCACCCCCAGCGCCTTTACGCTTGAACTACATTGTTTTCGTTTTTTTCGGAACGATTTACTAAAACTCTTTGTTATCGATACACTTTGAATCTGACGTGTTTTTGACCCCTCCATTTCACCCATACGGACAAAAGACACGGCACCAGTCGAGGGTGCGTTCAAAACATTGATGCCAGTGAACAAACTATCTTTTTTTCCTTCTAGAAGAGTTCTGCACCTGGCTACTGATCACCGCAAGTAGTACTTTGGCAGAAAAATATTCTTGCACCGTTTACGCCTGTGTGTGTGGGGGGGGGGGGGGGGGTGCAGAGATCTCTGTACTCTTTGACATCTTTCCACAATTCCAGTTACTTTATTAGCGAGCTTTCGCACATCGTTCTTGCCGTCCACCAACGCTCTCAGCAACCCGCTACGAGATCCAAAACTCTGCAGACAGAGGCTATAGGGCTTCGCACGGCGTCTCCGTTGCGGAGAGTGTAACGGAAGGAGAAAAACGACCTACGAAAGCGTTCTATTATATCCTGCGCTAGGCTTTTCCGAAAGCGTTAGT
>JAZHYW010069184.1:0-16479 GCA_037355805.1 Ixodes ricinus
CGTGTTGTTTTCTTTTGGCATTTTTCGATTGGTTCGTGTTCGTTGCCTTTAGCTCGTTCATTTGGAAGCATGCACACCGGTCCGCATATGTCGGTTGATGTTGGGAAGAAGACAAAGTGTTCTTCTTCCCCATTCGGGAGATCTGCCTTCAAATTTCGGAAGTCTGGGAGTTTGACTCCCAACGTTTTTAGTTTTTGAAAAGCTTAAACCCAGGTTTTAGAAGGATGTCCCTTGGAGCGGGAGTGACTGTCTGTTAGAGGTCTTTTGATTTCAAGCAAGTGAGCTCTATTTGGCACTGCTAAATGCGGCGTGTTTGTCTGAATTCTTAGGAATTTCGCGTCGGAGATTGGTTTTATAATCAGTATTGGGCATAAAACCGCGCATGGACGCGAGCATCAGGTTTTTATTCCGGCTGCATCACGACATCCTTACAGGTTCTAACAATGCGATGATGTGGATATTTATGCCACCAGCGTTGGTGTTCTGTGGAGTTCGTCATCTTCAGTTTTGGTCTTAACGACGCAGCAGAAATATTGGTTCTAAACTTCTGATCACTTAATTGCTAAGACCCCAAAGTGACCCTTGAAATTTCCAATGACCAGGCACGAGCAGAGATCGGATCAGTCACCTTCCAGTAGGCACCGTTTTGTTATTGCCAAGCACAATAGCAAACGTGGTAGCTGCAGGGTCTACCTACCTCAGACAGCCTTGGTCGAACACAGGAGCAAGGAATATTAAAACAAATCCCAGAACTAATTAAAACTTAATTAATTTCCTTATAAGTTGGTACATTTCAACGGAAGACCTTTATTCAACCGAACCCCCCACAGCAGTCAACTCCGTCATCCATTCATGCGCAAGCCCAAACTAGAACGAGACCGTTCTATACAGCAAGCCGAACTTAAAATCAACGCCCTCACATCACGGTGTGTGTTTCACGCCGTCGTGACTTCTCAGGAACCCGACGAGGCAGACCGAAGATACCTCCTCAAGCAAACTCAACTTTTCACCTATGCCTCCTCACCGTGCGTACAGGAAACTTCCTTCAGGCATCGCCGCACGCTCCCACATCGCTGCGTCTGCTTCCCCAAATCGCAGAAAAGTGTCCCTCTTCTCAAACGCCTCTATATCCCCAACACAGGTTGGTAAACATATATACGTCGCCTACCCAGTTCACCTAGGAAACGATGCTAGGATTGTTTACGTGTTTACTTCTTGATTCCCGTACCCCTTTCTCGTGCCCCCCTTTCCCGAGTCATCCCCACCGCCCCAAACGGTCCCCATCAAAGCAATATTTCCCTTAGGGCCAACGCCGCGAGCTCAGTTTAGGGACGCGAAAGAGACGGCGAGGAAGGCGACCCAACGCTATCCAACATATACCATAAAGCGAAATGCGCGATAAGGAGGAGGGAATGTGCTCAGGCAAATAGGAAAAGATTATACCCGAGAGAAGGGAAGAAACGGGAAGTTTGGGAAGGAAAAGAGGGAGAGAGCGAAAACCTCTCGGACAGATTCGTCCATATTTTCTTCATCAATTCTGAATAAACCCGCCGCTGCGGCGCGCGCGAGAGGAAACCAATGTCTATAAGGAGACAACACAACGAAGCGACCCGGAGTTTCCGTCGCGCGGGGGGAACGAGAAATTTTATTAAGAACCTCCGCATCGCCGTCTCTCTCCAGCACGTTTTGTGTGGGCTCGGGTGCATACGCGGAGGGTTATGTATACCTACCGAGCGCCTAATAGATGAATCCCTGTTTACCCTTTTTTATTTCCTTCTTCGCAGTTGTTCGTTATTGCTTATTTTCGTGAATTGCTCACGGCCCCCGATGCAGCTCGCACTTTACCGCGACCGCCGCACATAGCAACATATTCCGGCGGGCTCATTGGAGAATAATAAGTTGCAGCGTGGAATCTGGCGTCCCGCGCCGGCGACCCTTCCGTGCCCGGGTCTACCGGTGGGGTGGAATAGGGGCAAATTTGTCTTCCCTACGTTCGAGAGTCTCGACATATTTTCCGGGGTAGTGGGAGCGAACGAGCAGTTAAGAGAGGCAGGCTGCGGCGTTGATTCGAGAAGGATCGCCATTGCGAAGGAGCTTTGTCCGTGCCTTCGCTGCTTCGCCCAGTTTGTTTGTCGATGCGCATGCATGCTCAAAGATGCCTGTTTGTTTACAAAACAGGGGGATACCGTACATTGGGAGAAAGCTGCGAGCGCGAATTGTGTCGGAGGCGAGCTAATGCGTTAGGGCTGTGTAACGAGGAAACGCCTCGGGGCTCGACATCTCGGCGACGATACGTATAGTTCTGGACTCTCTGTTTTGTGTGGGAGAGCGCGTGTTCCTTGCGAAGCGCCGGGTTTGTCGTTAGGGACGGGGGAGGGCATTTAGATAGAACACGTAATCTGTTTATGGGGAACGCGGACCTGCAGGGATATCAGGTATTTGTCTCTCGAGTTGGGAATCGCGAAGGGGAGCTCGGTTTGTTTCGTCTAAGGATGCGAGGTCTTCCTGTGTTGAGTATTTTGTGTTCTGGGGAAAGGTAGGTCATGGAAATGATGGGAAAGAAAAATGACGACCAAAGAGTGTATCAACATATTGTTTCTGTCTCGTCTGTAGGGATGCTGAGGGAACTAGCAATCGCTTCGTTGACACGCCAAGGCCGACAACGCAAAGCTACAGAAATGTTCGCTTTTCTTTTTGTTAGTTCGTTTTATCCTTGGCAAGCCGAACGAATGTTATTTTTTGCGCGAAATATTTTAGCTGGAAACTGTTCATGACAGAGAAATCTCTTTTTTTTGTTTTGTTTTTCTACTCGCTTGCGGCTACCCAAAACGCACGCCGGAGTGCTATACGCTACCGCACTGCGCGATAGCAGCTGGCAGCTGAAAGTGACCCCCAATTGGCCGCCGCCATGTTGCACATTTTTTACCACTAGACACGTGACCTTATAGTTTTACGTCTAGATTTTAACCAAGTACCGCGCACAAATAATTGCTTATTGATCTTTAATAACAGTACCGACGAGATGATAAGTTATGTTTCGTTTGTTTTAAGTCCAAAATGTGCTTTTACGACAAAAACTCGGGCAGCTTCGCAATGCCTCCGCTAGATGCCGTCAGCCGCGGTGCTGTATTTTGGGTTTTTATCGGAGCTAGACACTGATCTCTGGGGCTAACAGTATTGAAAAAATAGTTTATCATGTTTTTTACAGCGATCGCAATACAAATCTCGGCTCAGTTTTGCGTAAAAGCCTCAGGATTTGGTACGGTCAGGTGTCTCGTGGTCAATATTGTACAACATGGTGGCGGCCAAGTGGCGGGTCACTTTTGCCTGGTAAACGGGATACCAGTTCGTCGCTCTAGGCCCCTCTACTCTCGTTAATTTGCGAGCATAAATGTTTGCGCACGAAACCGCACGTTCCTCATTCACGCCTATACTTCTCGGCGGCCGCGTGGCGTGGCTCAGCTCCTCCGTATTTCGCACTGTCATTCTGCTCAGGGTCGACCGCGGCCGTGCCTTTCGCGCTGTCTTAGATGAACCGCCTTGTTATACATGAAGGACTCCATTTTTTTATATTGTTTGAATTCTTACTGAGAACAGAAACCGTCATTTTTCTTGTTTGGCGGATCGAATGTTGTCGTCTTTCACTTCTCTGTATACACAAATACAAAAGCCGAGAGGCGTGCATATATGCTACTAAAACCAAAAACTGCTAGCAAGTGTGGTTTTAGTCATGTAGAACTTTTATTAACGTAGCGATGCGAACATGTATTACACAATTGTACCGAGAATGCAATGTATAATTCGCTCTAAACAGTTAACGAATTTCAATGTACACCTTTATTTTATACCTATAGATATCAGTCGTTCTTCTTCGCCCCAAACCCTATTGTAACCATGCACTTTTAGGCATTTTATTAAACCACATATTTATGTTGTTGTTTTTCCTTGAGTCTTGTGTGCGCGCAAGAACTCACGCCAGGAAGATATCTTCTGAGCAACGCGATCGTGCTCGTGCCACGCACGCCGTTGTAAAAAGGTCTATAAAGTTCCTGATATTTCTAGCTATATTCTTGTCAAAGCGATGCCAGGGACTCCAGTGTTCTAATATCGTTACGATCTGGCAGCTGATTTTCTTTTAGCACACCATAGGATGATGGGCTACAAGAAACTCCGCCGGCAAAGTCACGAACAAAATTATCGAAGAGAAAAACCTTATCCTGCCTCCCCAGAATGGGACACCACTGGACGCGTGCTTCTATAGCTACTCTATAGTTGCCTCGAAAATATCGTTTTAAAAATAGATTTAATCGAGGGTGTTTAGTAACTGCTACTTTGCAGCAGCTTACGAGAAGAGAGCCACTGGCACACAATGCTTCTTCATGTGTGGGCGTATGACCGAACCGTACTTATCAAATGAAAATAAAGATTACAAGGTAATCGTAAAGAAATAATGTGGCAGCCAGGATTCTAGCTCCGGGTTTCTTCATGACCGGGAAGGTGTGGAAACCACTGAACCACTTCAACATCTGTTCGCACTGCACGACACTCACTTTGTCGTTCGGCATTTTCTATCTGTCTCAGAAATGCTCAGATACAAAATGTACCCAATCAAAAGTGTTCTAGAGCAGCGATTCTACATTTTGCGGCCGTTGCGGAACCCCTAACTGACTCAGAGGACATTCAAGGACCTCCACTCAGTACAATATTGATAACGAGAAAGCACACACTGCGAATAAGGGCCAGAAAGGTGACATTTTTTGCAGCTTCCCGGATTACGTTTTAGGTTCTTGACATGAACTGGCCCTCGCAGCACACAATCTGTGTAAGAGTAGTTTTGCATTTTGTAAACAAGGTTGCTAACGTCAAGCTCACTGGATGAAAATCGAAGTCGCAAGTCTGACTCAACATCATCCTGTTTTGTGACTGATTTGGTATGAACCAATGCAGAAAACGTGGCTTCACACAGGAAAGCGTCGAAAATGGCAGCAAAGTCTCAGTGCCTTCTCGCACATGTGAGCGTATTACGAAAGCACTCGCCCTCAAAAATCGGTAAGGAGGCGTTAAGAGAACACTTGTTGCAAAGACGTGCTGCAGGAAAGCCCAAGCAGCGCTTCGTCTTCCTAGGGCTTTATCTTGAAATTGATTAATTATCAAGCCTGTATCGGCACGGAGATGGCGAAAGTATTCTCTCGTTCTTGCTCTCAGAGACTGCAGTGGCTCTTGAACTACGGTCCTTCACTTTCTTGGCAGCTCCAGCTCGGAGGATTCTCGTCAATACTAGTCAGCCGTGGGAAAAGAGTCTGAAACTTTGTTTTCTATCCGGCTGCCTCAAACATCGAGGTTCTTGATAATGCACTCGCAGAAATGGAGGAGGGGGGGGGGGGTTGTACAGGAATACACCCTTGTACCATATGTAACTCCCCAAAACTACATTTCGATGTTCTGTCCACCGTCGTCGAGCTGTCGATACCAACTCTTACGAGCGGCTTGATTGTCGAACGATAACAACTTATTAAAATAGCTAATATACTCATTAAAGGCTACGGTAAGACAATAAAGGTTTTTTTGGCCCTACTGTAAGACCTCACTAATATATCTTTTTTTTTAGTCTTTCATACGCACATTAGCAATTTAGTACGTTATACCCAACAGCTATCGAGCCGCTTGTAAAAGTTGGTATCGCCTGCTCGACGTCAGTACACAGAACGACGAAATGTAGTTTTTGGAGAGTTACGTATGGGAAAATGGGGTACCCCGTACACCCCCTATTTCTGAGAGTGTGGCATCTTTCTAGTCATGCACACTGAAGATTGTCACTGCTTTTCCCGTGAAAAGACAGGTTCAGTTGGCCACTTCAAAGTCCTCGAATATGCGCGGACCACACTGAACGCTCTCGAGGACCCTTGGGGGTCCGTGGACCATAGTTAAAAAACCACTGTTTTAGAGGCACATGAAGCCATGTGGAACGCGGTACGATATTTTATTGCTATGTCGTGCTCCTTGTGTTCCAGCGATCATCTTACTGTTGGCCCCACCACGTGTACATGCATTCTCTCTTGTTCATTTCCAACTTTCTTAAACATCAACGCCTCGGCGCATGCACTAAAATGATAAGTTCAACTGAACAACTACGAGCATCGCAATGTTCCCCGGGAATATTTTAGATGGCAGTCATAAAATATCAATAGGCAGTGAGGTAATTAAACTTTGGAATACGTATAGTTCTTATTCCGCGGCGCTACATTTTTCTTTTTGGCACTGAATCTTTGTCGGAACGCAAGTTCGTCTGCTTCTTGCAGCAGGGGTTGCGATGATGTCAGAAACGCCGAGCTCTTATTGGCTGATTGAAAAAAAATAGTGGGTACACCTCAAGGCATCTAGTATTGAGGTCTACCCACTATCTTTTCAATCAGAGCCAATCAGAGCTCGGCGTCCTTCTGACGTCACCGTAACGCCTGCGCAAGAAGCAGACGACCTGCTCTCCGCATAGGTTACATTTGCACCATTATCAATTTCTGCTTTTCTTAACAAAAGATTGTAATCCCCGATGACTGTAATTGCCTGGGTATCATAGAACGCGCATCAATTACAATTTTGATATTTTCTCGAAAACTTCATTTCACAAAATGTCCCAGAAATGTGTCCATGTTCGGACTCTAAACCCTGTACTTGACGTCATCGCACCATGATGGTGGTCAGTCCTGCTTGTTCTTGACGAGAAAAGCAAAAGTAATGGTGCTAAAATGTATGTTGCACATGGATCCGCGCTCAGCAACAAGGCCATCATAATGGCTGCTGATACGACGGTAATGCAAGTCCTTATACTCGGCTTTACATTTAATGCACAACCAGTAAAACACTGTCAAAGCGGCTGGCTAGATCGTGTGGATTCATCTTGCGTCTCATTACCACGTACTCTCGAGCGAATGAGACATTAGGCAAAGTCACCGCTCGGGCTATACTTCGTTTCACCTTCCGTCCAGACGCAGCCGATGCTACGAGATTATATGACGAATCAGACAGCGTCAATAACTTCTGCATCACGGTGTTCGTAATGTTTCTGTACGTGTTTCATCGCTGAACCAATCATAAACAGACCAAGCCTAGCGATTTGCAATTTTGACGCTGCTTGATTGGTCCCGTTCCCTCGTAGCATCCGCTGCGTCTGGTACGGAGCGATGACGCAAGTATAGCATCATTGACAGCGTTGCACATAAGTATGAAACGGAGCATAGTCCCATTTGAGGAAAAAAATAGCAACACCCAACGCCATCCAACTTCAAGCACGTGCAGCACGGAAGTGCTTGAAATTGGTGCTTGTTGTAGGTGCATATGTACCAGCCTTTTATCACAAGTCCAGAGCACGGAGCGAAGGGTCGAAGCTCGTTCGCTCCGATATGATGATGAAGACTGCGTTGAAACGATGAAGAAAACGTCGATCATTATATGGCCTGTCGTTCACTTTATTCTTTGTGTCTCAATCTTCATCATCGCATGAGAGAAAGCCCGCTCCTACCACGTGCGCCATTGGCTCAGGGCCGGCTTTCTAGAAGCAGCGTCTCAGCTCAAACAGGACGAAAGAAAGCACTGCCTAAGCTAGCGTAGAGCATTGTGGCGTCCCAAGTCGAGTCTGACGCGCTCGCGCTCCCCAGGCTCGGCAGACTTTCTTTCACACACAGTCTCAGCTAAGATGCTGTTTGTAGCAAGCCGGTCCTGGACTTTTGGCAAAGGCTGTAGATATAAGCGGCGTACCATATTCACTTGCGCTATATTTATTGTTGCCGATACCGGCTACTTAGAGGTTATACTAGTAGATATGTCCACCTTTTCTACACACTTCTCTGAAGACGAATGCACTTGCACCACCAGTGGGGCGGTCTTTCCATGCCCTTCAAAAACCATAATTTGGAAGGGCATCGCACTCACGCCTGGAAAGCAGCTTGCAGCTCGTGAATTGGCACAAAATTGCGTCTACGCAGAAATTTTTCTGCCTAGATGCAATTTCTTGCGTAGACAACTGGGGACCAGATTGGGCCGTACAGATGCGTGTCCGAGCGCACGAAGACAACGAGGCGCGCGTGTTTCCACGACTCTCCGGTCGGCGGGCATCGCGGGCCCAATGCGCCCGCGGTCCGCTCGACCACAACGTGACATTGGTGACCCATGTTTCCCAATGAACACTGTTGGATATCGGGATAATCGTATTTGGCATAGCGTTGCCGAGCACACGCGTGGCAAACGCTCTTGCCGGTAACCGTCAGCTGCGTCATGGGACGCCGGGCGGAACGGTTTTCCCCGGGCATCGAGTTCCCTTTGAGCACCAGTGCCCTACGTAAATGCAGGTAAACCCTGTACGACTCCTTTCATATACATACATATCCCCGCCGTGCTTATTCTAGTTTCCAGGAATTAACCATTGGTCTCTGTGCTGGCACACTTCGGTGATGATGATGATAATAATAATAATAATATACGTGATTTTAAGACGTTCACTAGTACGACGCATTCTTCTGTTCATCAAAATTGCTTAATATTTTAGACGGATATGGTCAGTTACTCCCGGCTTTCTAAACGACACACGTTTTATGATATCGCAATTCAAGATGTAATTTTGCTCAGAGATATTTTACAAAGATTTCTAATATCGTACCACATTGGTGCCAAGTATGATCTAACTTATTGTTTTACCTTTTACTGTCTCTAAGTTGATGTTCACATGCGCATTTACGTCTAAGAGTGAACTCTATCGAGAAGATATACCACAAGCCGGCGACAAGTTTCGCCGAGCGGTGCTTACTGTGCGCGTGGCATCAAGAAGAGAAAAAATGGTTTATTGAACAGACGAAGAGGCTACTCGAACGGAATGATGCAGGAGAGTTGTGGCGATTACACGAGAGAGGTATATCTTGTGATACAAGCCGAACCGCAGTATAATCTGTTTGGAGGCAGCCGTGCCTCGTTGCATTTCAGGGCTAGAAGGAATGCAAGGTGTTAAAAAAACTGACCTATTGAGCAATTTATTGCAATATGTAAGGTATTGGATTCATCTGTAAGATGAAAATAGAACTACTTGAGCGCTAGAAAGATGATGCAAACAACATGCGATATGCGATAGTGAACGGCTGACAAAGTGTAGACTTCGTATTATAGTTTAAGGTTCCGTACGTGCCACTTTTTAGACTAATATATGACAAAACCATTAAGGTGCACGTAAGAAATTAGGTTACCATGACCTGGTTAAATAGGTCTGTTGATGGCGCGATGATCAGTAAATAAGTACACCGAAAAACGTAATTGTAAAACTATTCTTTATCTGCAAAAAATAAATAAATATATATATATATATAATAAAACATACAGCCTTTGTCTCAAATTACAAGCGAGACTGTGCCGCTTTTACTTTTTACTTTATGAGCATGTAACGAAAGTGTAATGGTGTAACCAGGTTCAGCAAATTCTCTAGAGTAGAATTGTGCTTGCAGTACTATAATCGACGCTGTAAATTCCTGCTCTAGTTTTATAAAACACGTCTTCTGATTTATTCCAACTCAAGGGCAACATATATCTCGCCTATCTCCAAGTCCGTGTGTTTATCTGTGTGTATATGTGCCTCCAGCTTTCTTCCTTCTTTTTATTTCTGCTCTCCCGTTTTCTGATTTATATTGCTGCTCTTTCTACTTACATTTTTTTGGACATCAGATCATTGACTCTTCCGCACACCAAACGATGCTCTCTGAATTTTTTTTTTCTCGCACACCTACTCCTCCTTTCTTTTATAGAAAGAGGTCGCTTTTTCCCATGCACGCATGGTACTAATGCTCCTCCAGTTCATTTAGAACAAAACTCGGGATGACTCGTAGTAACTCTAAAATGAAATAAAAAATGAAAGATGTTTACGAAACTCTGTAATTCGAAATTATAGCGCAGCTTCTTGAGGAGGAGGAGGGGGTACGGAGGGGAGTGATATGCCCCTCCGTACCCTCCCCCTCCTCCTCCTTTACCCGCTAAACTAAGCGGGAAAAATTTCCCACTAAATTTAGCGGGAAAATTTTCCGGCCAAATTTTAGCGGGAAATTTCCCCGCTGAATTTAGCAGGAAAATTTCCTCGCTAAATTTAGTAGGTTAAGTTTCCCCTCTGAATTTAGCTTGGAAATTGACAACACGTGGCCTCAACACCAATTCAGTTTCCCGGCTAAATTCAGCGGGGAAAGTGACGTCACATGACTTTGTATCACGTCACCCATGAACAAATTCACGTTTCTCCGCTAGATTTAGCGGGAAAATTGACGTCACGTGACCTAAACTCTAATTGAATGTCCCGCTAAGTTTAGCGGGGCGGTGACGTCGACGGCGACACCGCGAAAACGCGGAAACGGGCGCCTAAGAGCTGCGTTCTAAAAGTGTGGAAAGAATACTTTTCCAAGTCATGTCCCACAACCACGGAAGGTCGCGTCAATGCTGTTTCGTATGTTGCAATTCTCGTCCGAAACCGCTGCGATTTCCAGTAAATGCGCGATTAAAATCGCAGTCGGACTGTCGCAATGGCTCTGCGACTGGTTTTCACCAAGTAGGTATTTTGTCGCAATGTCGGTGCGATCGCTTTCTCGTCAACCAGCCGTTCATTAGCCAGCTTTCATCCGCGATGGCTGCGTATTCGAAAAATAAATTTATACACCTAAAAGCTATTGGTTTAACGCTTAACTATTAGAAATTTCTTGCTACATATTGTACTCTTAAAACATTTGTGTCTATTAAGACGTTTTTGTTGTATTTTAGGCAAAGTCAAACGCGTCGCGTCCGTGTCTGCTGCAACTAATCTTAGGTAGAAGAGCCGGCCGCTCCGACAGAAATCGCGCGGTTGTTGGAGCTTGTGAAACCAAACATTGCGATCGCACTCGCTGCATCGGCTATCACGTCGTTTTTTGTTTTTTTTCGCACAGTCGCTGCATGTGAAACAGGCTTTAGGCGGCTCTAACGACAACGCAGCAACACATCGGTATTGAAATGCCGTAACTGGGCAACATTGTAACGACGATTAGTGGCGACATCCGCTTTGTCTTGGAGAACGTCACTTAGAACTGCTTATATCTACAAGCAAGAGATGGCGCAAGTTTGGCTTCGTCTGCTACAGCTGCAATACTATTCGATACTAAGAACAATTAGTTATCATTTGAAAAATTATAATTGTGGAAAGTAATCTCAAAAGGATTGAAGAAAATTTTCGTAACAAATTTCATTTCAAAATAACTATTTTTTTCTGAATTGCGGGTTTCGTCGTAAATAGTCAAGCTTCAAAATATTCCTTCTTTGTTAAATTATTTTAAACGGCTTTGAACAGAAATACAAAGAAGTCAGCCTCAAAAAGGAACCATCCAGCTCGGCTAGAACACAATTAAAAAATATGAGACGAGCTACTAGAATGCTATCTGAAAAACACCCAGAACTCCATGGATGAAATGTTGAAATTTAAATATTTTAAGGCAGAGTTTGCGCCTAAACGGCTGGAGTTGCGCTTCTCGTAATATTTTTATGCTAAATTGCTAGGCACATCAAAAAGAAGCCTTGGTATTTCATTGCTCAGTTACAAGGCCACACTGAGTTGTGACACTTTCAAATAATAAAAAAAGAGACTTAAAGGCCGACGACCAGATACGAGATTCTGCAAGGCAGAATATCCTCCTCACCCTCGGAGAGGAGGAAACAGGCAATGGTGGACAGGGTAGAAAGGGGAGAGGAGGAAGGGGGGGAGTGGAAAGCGCGAACTGGTCGTCGGTCTTTAAGAAAAAGAATGTGCGCAGAAATTCGAAAAAGACGTAAATAGGAGACTGCATGCGTCCTTTATCTATTTATTAATAAAATCTGAACGCGACATGGTCGCATTAGAGATCTATAAACCTCGAACTCATAGAGGCATGTCTCCAAAAAATATCAAGAAATGTGCTGTTTACTTTTTTCATTGCGAATTACGTTTGTGAAGGTAGACATCACATTTGGTCCTATGGTACTGAAGATGAATGGGCCGTTTATTTGCTAATAAAACGAATTGCGTTACTGCCGCTACAGACGCGACATTTGTAGCGCAAACATGAGCCGAAGTACAGCCAGCACCGGCATTTTTGTTTGCGGCCATGGGACGGCAGCCTTAACGTACCATCAAGATAGACCCGAATCCATCCCCCGCCAGTATATATAGCATGGCCACACGGTCAGTGCACGGCTGGGTGAGGCAAACTCCAAAGCCGAGGTTACACTGCTAACAGATCATACAAAGATCAGTAAGCAGACGCTGCTTGAGGCGTGTTTCTTCCTTGTGTGGCGGTTCTGTCACTTACGCGGAGTGCAAGCTCGTCTGCTTTTTGCGCAGGGGTTGCCTTGACGTCGGAAAGACGCCGAGCTCTGATTGGCTCTGATGAAGAGATAGTGGTTAGACCCGAATGCTGTTGGCCTTGTGGTCTACCCACAATCCTTGCAATCGGAGCCAATCAGAGCTCGGCGTTCTAACGTCACCATAACCACCTGCAAAAGAAGCAGACGAACTTGCGCTCCGCATAGGGCAAATAAAGACTGTTAGCAGACATGTTCTTGGATTGTCTGCGTGAGGCCTCTCCGCGGGTAATTCTGCCATCACGTCTGCAGTACACACCGTGTCTTTTTGCATGATGTATGGGCAGAGTGACGGCGGAGGAGGGAACGAGGATCCTATACGCCAGGGGTTCTCTCCCCTCTACTCGAACATGCTTCACATAGCCAACTTAGAGAAGCAACTCGTCCGGTCGGGATCTAGCTTCTCGCTGTCCCAGCCTGGAGTATGGAGATGGCGTCAAATTGCGTACTGTCGGCACTAACTTAGACAGACGACGTTGTTCTGACGGCGTCATCAGTGTGTGACGTGCCTAAAGAAATCTTGACATGTGCACCCATGGGAGGCTACAGGGGAGAATTTGCGGGCCTCCACGAGACAACACTTGGCAGTCTTCAACTCGCGGTGGGAGCGGTGTATAAATTAATCATTTTCCACTAAGGTATATGCAAACGTCTCCCCTACCCTTGCTTCCCGCTGTCACTATTTTCGATGGGCACCTTCCCGCACAATCGACATTAGGGAGTTTTAGAAAAACCTACGCATTTTTAGCGCACGCTAGCGCTAAATTTAGCGGTTGCGTTAGCGCAAGCTACGCAGAGAGTTTTAGGATAGCGCTTTTCTGCCGCGACGCAAAACCCCGTGCATCTCGCGCTTGCAACCACACCAAGATACAGTAACAATTTTTATTTCACGCGCGAAATGCTGTAACTCGAGAAAAACAAGTTTTCTGGTCTAGAGTAACAATCTACATTTGTTTAAATATGGGAATGCGACACGAACGGTCTACCTGTCTTGTCCGCTTGCGTCGCCTCGGCAAGAGGCGGTCTCGTGCTGACCTTTGCACACCGTACCGACCGTGCCTTCGCCGAGAAATGTTCGCGCGTCGCAAGCAGCAAGCTGCCGGTGAACGTTGCCCACTTTGCCGCGTCTTTCGAACCGCTTATGAAGTGCACCTCCCGTGGGGGTGCAATGTCGTCCTGTATTGACAATCGCAGTTGCGAGGATGCCGTCGACGTTGCGCTGACGACGACCGCCCAAGTGGCGGCAGCCGCCGCCGCCTGCAGCCGCGGTCCTGGGTGCCGCCAGTTTCTAACTGTGCTTGTCTTGGCTTTAGGCCAAGTTATTCCACATCACGAATCCTCTTTCGAGGGGCGCAAAAACTCTTCGCGTACGCGCTCAATTGCTGAAAAATATGAGTACGCTAAAATAGAGCGCGCAAAGCGCAAAACGCGGTTAGTGTTCCGTGCACGCACAATGACGACGACGCATTTTTTTGCGTACGCAAAGCTTTAGCGTGCGCTATTCTAAAACTGCCTATTGTCAGCAACCTATCTTTGAGTGTTTCGTTTTTTTTTTGTTTTCTTTTTTGACGATCCATTTGTTAGATATTGGTAGTATAGGACATAAAAGCAATGAAAAACGATACAGCAGCACCATGCCAATGTGTTCTGAAGAGCGGAGGCATGCTAAGTTGCCCTCTATTTGTAGTTCCCAGGCAACCCCCCAGACGGCACTCATTACTCTAAAAGTTTCATACTGAACTCTGCGGGAATCGCGGCCACGAGGGGGCCGGACATGGAGCCTGCGGGGGCCAAGGGAAAGAAGTCGAGGGTGTCATGGGGCAGAGCTTGGGTGGCGAGCTCGAAGATGATCGGCCATGGAACGGCTAAAGGTCAAGGCGCTGCCTCCAGGTCGTTTACCTGTGAGACCGTAAATCCTTTGTACCTTGCGTTATGTCATCTTCTTCTAGGTGGTCGAGGTGGGGCCTGATCTGGCGATGGCTAAAGTAGACACCCACATTATCTGGCGCCCAACGTGGAGCGCCTAGTTTAACGTAGGCCGCTAGAGCTTTCACCGCCCAATCGGGCCGTGCTCCATTCAGTCCTGAGAAATCAGACGATCAACCTGATGATAGTAAACGTTTTACTGTCCTTGTGGTGATGGCTGCAGGCACTCGCCGGTCCCC
Source organism: Ixodes ricinus (assembly GCA_037355805.1). Taxonomy (NCBI): domain Eukaryota; kingdom Metazoa; phylum Arthropoda; class Arachnida; order Ixodida; family Ixodidae; genus Ixodes; species Ixodes ricinus. Next base: position 14,550 of record JAZHYW010069184.1, read on the forward strand.
GCTCGACATTGGCTCGGTCGTCGCGGTAGGGCTTGGGAACGTCGTCCGTGCACGGCTGGTCTTGGGCTCGTCCATCGCGCGCTGTTTCAGCTCGCCCCACCACCGCGCCTAGTCCAGTGCGACACTCGGCCTCCCGTTTCCCGCCTAGCCCACAGTCTTCTTCAGCTTCTCCACAACGCTTACACCAGGCACGTAGCCAGGGGGGGGGGGGCATGGGCCTCCCCCCACCCCGAAATCTTCCATTTTACTGGGACCTCCTCTAACCTCTCCCCCTCATACAGCATTTTGTCATGGGCGCCCCCCCCGGCCCGAATCAAAATCCTGGCTACGTGCCTGCCTTACACGTGTTTCGGCATCAAACTGTGGAAGGTGCTGCTCAACGGTATCGGGTAGGAATATTTATCATGTTACGCAAGCTTGCTGACATTGGAGGGACCCATGCATAGTGTTACGACAGGCCACTGACCAAGAAACATCTTGGTCGACGCCGATGTGTACGTCGAGCATAAACAGGACATTGCCTCAGAGACTCGGTTCTGTGACAACAACCCGGGCAGTCCCTTGCTGTTGGAAGCCCTCCGAACGCTGTCTTAACAACATACAGTTTAACGACACTGTGACAACGTGTCTGTGGGCAAGGCGTGCGGAGTCCCCGACAAAACGGTGGAACACATCGTCCTCGATAGCGGGACCTATCTGCTAACCCGGCCACAGGACAACGACCCGCACCATCAAGGGCCCCTGGCGGTCGTTGATGCGTCGGGCTTCATTATGCTAAAAGGCCGAAAACAACAGGCACAAGGCCCTGCTACGAAGTCGATGGCTGACTCTGGTGGCCGGTACAGAACTGCTGTAGAAACCAGCAGAATGAGACTAGAGCACCGGTGAAGACTCACAAGGTCCCATGCTTTTGTACGAACTCAGTTCAAGACCGCCCGTTCCGAAGGAAAGAAATGTAATATCATCATCACCATCATCATCGTCAAAGTCCGCGTGCTAACGAAGTCCGGCATATGATCATCTGCTCTTGTGATGCGGACGTTTTCAGTTTATTAGTGTCATGACGCCTCACCCGACACGCCTCGCTTCCAGCAGGGGAAAAAAAGGTTCTAGTATACTCACTGCGGCGTTTCAACAAACTTTCGCAAGGTGGTGGTCGAGCCTCTGGACGCCAATCTTACCTTCCGTCTTCATGCGTGGTTGAACCTCGGGAGATGAAACGACCCGTAGAGCCGACTCCGAATGCGAGATTTTCACCCAACAAGCCGTTCGACTTCAGGGAGTTCCAGCAGATCGTTCCAGTAACTCCAATAACGTTACCCAATACCCCCCCTCCCTCCCTCACTCACCACCACCACCCCCAGCGCCTTTACGCTTGAACTACATTGTTTTCGGTTTTTTCGGAACGATTTACTAAAACTCTTTGTTATCGATACACTTTGAATCTGACGTGTTTTTGACCCCTCCATTTCACCCATACGGACAAAAGACACGGCACCAGTCGAGGGTGCGTTCAAAACATTGATGCCAGTGAACAAACTATCTTTTTTCCTTCTAGAAGAGTTCTGCACCTGGCTACTGATCACCGCAAGTAGTACTTTGGCAGAAAATTTTTCTTGCACCGTTTACGCCTGTGTGTGTGTGTGGGGGGGGGAGGGGGCAGAGATTCTCTGCACTCTTTGACATCTTTCCACAATTCCAGTTACTTTATTAGCGAGCTTTCGCACATCGTTCTTGCCGTCCACCAACGCTCTCAGCAACCCGCTACGAGATCCAAAACTCTGCAGACAGAGGCTATAGGGCTTCGCACGGCGTCTCCGTTGCGGAGGTGTAACGGAAGGAGAAAAACGACCTACGAAAGCGTTCTATAATATCCTGCGCTAGGCTTTTCCGAAAGCGTTAGTTTGTGTTCCTCCCATAGAGTTCCACG
>JAZHYW010069189.1:0-11640 GCA_037355805.1 Ixodes ricinus
TTGCCCTTTAAGGGGAGATGCTGGTCTTGAAGTAAACAATATCACATTTTCGTGTTTTTAAGAGACCATATCTCTGGGTTGAATATATTCCAAACTATGTGCCTGCAAAGTTGACCTCTAATTCAATGTCTCTAAGTAAGAAAAAAAGCTATAATTATGACGCCTCAGCAGCGTTCATATTGGCAAAGTCTGGGTGACAAAAATTAAAGCCGACCTCTGCACCCATCCGCGCACGCTTGTCAGATTGGCAGCCATTTTGGTCTTGTTTGAGAGCTGGTTCTCTTCCCTTCACCCTATGCCTCTCATTGCTACAAGAACACTTCAGGGAATCATCCACATTCCGCAGGTTTCCGTAGGTCGCGAGACGCTATCGCTGATTGGCTGGCACCGCAGACATGCGTGGCCTTTGTCATGCCGCGCACTCCTGCCATAGGCCAAGACGCGTCCCTCCGCTCTTTTTTCTTTTTAATGCGAATAGCATTCTTTGGATACTTCACGCACTTTTCGCCTATGTATCTATCTATCTATCTATCTATCTATCTATTCTGCCATCTAACCTCTACGCCGCGGGTCGATAAATAAATAAAAGACCGGCGCCGGCTGGGGTTCGAACCGTTGACCTTTGATCAGCAGGCAGACGCGCTAACCACAGAGCTAAGAAGGCAAGTCATTCATCGCACTCTAAACGAGTTGTTTATATCTTTACCATAGGACGCGCTTTACAGCACTGTCACAGCTACCGGTGCGCGCGTTCCATCTCACCGCTCCTTCCGCGCTCACCCTCTCCCGCGGCTCGAGGAAAGGGTGAGCTCTACCCTCTCCGCGCGCTCGGGAGAGGGTGATGCTGGCTGGCCGTGCTCAGCCTCACGAGAGCGGAATAGCCCTCGTCATGGAACGCGCGCCACCGGCAGGTGACAGCGCTGTAAAGCGTCCTATGGTAAAGATATCAACCGTTTAGAGTACCGTTAGTTGAGACTAGCTGAGACTGCCAGAAAGTCTGGTCGGTACCATTTTGAGTGTTTGTGCGTATGGCGCGTGCTTTGCTCGCCTTCCTAAGTGACACAAACGCACGTGCTGGGCTGCGGAGATCGTGCGCAGGGCTGTGAAAGTGTCAACAAATTTAGAATCGCCTCAGAGTGGGCTGGCGTGATCCAGAAGTGTGCCGGCCACCTGACGAACGCACGCATAACTCCGCACCGTTTGATGCTATTCGCAGATTAACGTAGATAATCATTCCCAAAGGATGGGTTCTGCTGATTTTTCCTCCCTGCTTCTCCCTTCTTCCTCGTGGTTTGCTCCTCCGGGAGGCGTCTGTTCCCTCTCTACTCCGTCGCAGCTTGTCTGCTTTGCTGGTGCAAAGTTACGGGAGGTTGGTTCGAGCGACGCTTGATTGAAGGCGAATACGCTGCAAATTTTGGAAGAACGAGCTAGACGAGCCTGGAACAAGAAGCAGGTGTCGACTGCAAGTGTGCCTGCATGACCTTTGGCATCGCCGGACTTGTTGGATCTGCCGCGAAGATCAAACAATGCGACCTGGATAAAGACATGGCAGGATCACAGCGTGCGGGACCAAGTTCTAATGCGGACTGTTTCTCGGGTCTTCGCAACGCGGTTCGTGTTTACTTCTGCATACTACACTGCCGCCGAGCAGGGGCGGTACTTGTTCAGTAATCGAACGAAAGCAAGCAGACCTTGTTAGATAAAGTCAGCGACCCACAGCAAATTCAAGCTCCTCAGCGTCAATATCGGGATGTCAGGCAAGCGATGCTGGGACCCAGTTCATTGTTGTTGGCACGAAGGTGCTGAACGACCTGTTCACGCAGACGAAGTGTAGTAGCTGTGGCTTGGAGACACTGACGCTCACCAATGTTGCAGATAAGGAGTACGGCTTGCAGTGCTAAGTCTCCTGCTCGTCTGTAGCGCCTGTGAGTTCCAGATGAAGAAGTTCTCTTCCCAAGTGTTGCTGAATGGCCACGATCACTCCCTTCGCAGTGGGAATATGAGTGCTGTGAAGGCGTCCGGCAAAGGAGTGACAGCCCTTGCTGATGTCTTTACATCCACGAACCTGTCCCACCGGGGTCTGCACTGCAAGACTTTCATAATGCGTGCCTCTGAGAATGCAGCAAGTGAGAGCGAAGCCGCCAGCTGCCAGCATGAAAGCAGTCAGGGAGCTGTACGCTGACTTTTGAACCCGTCTGGAAACATTGTTGTTATTTTCGATGGATCTTGGATTACCCTAGGACGCGTCCTGCCATTGGTGTGGGTGCATTGTCGAGTTGTACTTTGGCCTGGTCACTGATCATGTCTTTGTACTCCAACTTCTGCTTTGGATGTGCCCTTGGACAACAGCCAGAGGAAGAAAGGTACAATGACTGGTACGTAACCCACGAGTGCCAGAGAAACATTCATTGCAGTGCTAGTCGCATGAGGTGGATGCAGCACTCACCATGTTCCAGAGGTCCCTTTTGTGCATGGGCTGCGATACACCACAGTCCTCTTCCGATGGAGACGGCCGTACGTTTCATGCCTTGTTTGAAGCAAAAGTCCACGGCTCCGTCAAGATTCAAGAAGGATCATGATCAACCACATCCACAGGTGGATGGGGGCTGCCTTGCACAACCTCGCTTGACAAGAAAAGAGCTTGGGGGGGAACCACTGGATGGAAAAAGCCGACTGACCCAGGAGAGGATAACAAAAATCAACAATTGCTACGGCTATGCCCCGAGCAGCAACAGCCACGACGTGTCAGGAATGAAGAAAGCAGTGGCAGCCATCTTCACACATGACGTCTACAGACAGCGCCTCAAACCACAGCAAGTGCCCTGATGGAGCCGAGTCCTGGTGCTAGTACAACAGAGCCCCTGGCGAACGGTGAGTGTCCACCTCCGCACAAAAGTCGTCTGCTGGTCTGTGTTTAGGTCTACACTGGAGCCCGGTGTTTGCACGTCTCAGTAGCGAGCGACCCGCTGGCACGGTGCAGTGAAGGGAAGGCGCGAAATGCCAGTGTGAGTCCGCATTCTGTCGTCTGATGCAGACGTCGAAAAATGTGAATGTCTCCCTGGGGCAGCAGTGAAGGGGGCTGCCAATGAAGCTGTTGCAGTCTCAGCAACCAAGCGAAGGCGAGCAACCAACGAGTCCATTGTTGCAAGCCTGGACTATGTGGCTAGTCACTGCCTTGTTTGTAGGGAGCACGGAGAAGGACAATCTGCACTTGCGTAAGGCAAACGAAGTACACCAGAGGTAGAGCAGTGCAGTGATGTGATTGCATGCGCCGATTGCGCCGAAACTGTGCCAAGTGGGCTAACCCTGCGACATCCTCCTTACATTTTGCCAAAATATGGGTAACCTGCACCAAGCCTGCACCAAAAAGCTAATTTCGGTCGCCTTTCAAAATCGAAACTAAACTGAGGAACCGTAATTGAGCATGCGTGTGCTATGTGGCGCAAGCGGCCGCCCGACACAAAGTGCCCTGCATCAATTGTCTATCTGGTCTGGCACGTTTCGCGCTCTCGTCGCTCTCATAAATCTGCGTCTCGTGTATTTTTTTTCTTTTTCTTTTGTTACTATACGTGTGTGTGTGCGGACGCTTGACACAAATCCATTCCACTGTTGGTCTCGAGTTGAGTCGTTGTCCAAAGCGGTCCAAGAACTTTTTTGACGCTGACTTGCAATGTCTTGCATCGATGCGCTCAGGTTCTTTTACAGCGGAGCTGTTAGGGGCTAGTTTCCCAGGATCGTGTCCCCCGCAAAGAAATGAAGACACCGAACTCTGGACACCTACCGCCATCTATGAGCGACGGCGGCAAGCCACGTATCTGGTTACCGCCGTCGCTCATGGATAACGGCAGCCTTTCCACTCTAGCTTGCTGACTTGTGGCCGGCCATTACTTTCCATTGTACAGCTCCGCTGGTCTTCCTTCTTCACCAGAGTGGAAAGGCTGAAAGTTTTTTGTGTGTGTGTTTACCTAGCTTGTACCTTGTTTGCTGGCTTGGCAAGCACACACCGCTGTACTGTTTTTTGTCGTACGCTCGACAATTACATTTTACCTATAATTTTGGGAATCAATTGGCAACGGAGCGGAGTGGCTTGGCTTGATTTCGGTTTCGATCTAACAGCCATTGTCTCCTCTCGCGCGACGAAGCACGCGCAACTGCAAGCTCTGCCAAAGTTGCCCTTATGTGTATGCATACACTGTACATGATTGCACAACGGAGGCACCAGCCAGGAGGCTTGTAATCCATCATTTTGCGTTTGCTTACTTTTTGACGAAAATCTGGCACGTCAGGAACCAGTAAAACGGTGGCAAGCGGTTTTTCGGAATTGCTCGGCAATGCCTACAGCACTGTACACTTGTGGGATGTCTCAGCAGTAAAAACACAAGCAGAGAGTTCCGTCATAACATGTCGCATCAGAGCACAACACAACACGAAGTGCCCTTCATTTGTACAGCACTTAAAACGAATATTTTTATTTTTGTAAGAATATCTGCTCCAAAAGCCACTTTTGCTGCTCCGAAACACTGTCTTGGCTGCTTCAAAAACCACTTTTGCTGCTCCGAAGCACTGTTTTGGTTGCTCCAAAGGCCACATTCGCTGCTCCAAAACATTGTTTTGGCTGCTCCAAAAGGTGCTCCAAAATGGCTTAGGCCAACCACATCACTGGCAGTGTAGCGGCCCGTTCACATTCTTGCGACCGAAGTGACACCGAGAGAGACCAGTACCGGCTTTAAGCCTCTTGGGACCGGATGCGCGGCAGCAGAGCTGGTCCTAAGAGATCGCACAGAGGCTTAAAAACGCCAGTCTGGTCTCTCTGCCGTACTCTGGTCGCAAGAGTGTGAACGGGTCCTAAAGAAGTTCTCCAAGCGCTACAAGACCGGAACCATGCGAGACTAAAGCCCTGGACATCTGTAAAAGCACCTTTCAGTGCCAACACGAGCAAAAGGCCCTTTTGAGGGCCAAACAGATTAGCTTTCAGGAATTAATTCTTGCTACCCACTCTGTTGCTCCAAAGTATAATTGACTCATTACTTAAAACCTTTTTTTTTTCTACATACCAGAGATTTATTACATTTTGTGTATCTTTTTTATTTTTAATGTTCCCATGAATTGATTATTTTACTTCTATCTCAGTTTTCTACTAGGAAGAACTATTTGAAAAGTGTTATATAAAAGGGTTTTTCATACACATTTCTGCAGTCAGTGTCAAAACTTCAAGTGCGATTTTCCAACCTTGTCTTTTTTTGTCAACATGCTTAGCCTTATGGGTGGTTTCTCATGGGGTTTTTCTTCTACAGTATTGTCACGAATGGCAGTTGATGAGGCGACGAAAACTGAAACGAACTAAACGTTTAATAGGGCAGACTTGTGCCCAAATTGAGAACAGAGAAAGACTAGTGTCGCAGGTGTCAATAGCGGTGTGACAGCAGGATCGAGCGCTGGGGGCGAGACCGACTCCGCTCGCCATGCGGAGTCCCTTATGTACACACGTGGGTTTCTGGAACATTCAGCGTAGAACTTTCAGCGCGTAAAACATTTTCAACTCGATCAGACGACAATGTTCTCAAACTTATGAGAACGCCAAGTTGAAAGAATAAATAAAAGGACATTCCGCTGACTGGAATCGAACCTAGACCTTCCGTGCGGCAGTCAAGCGCGGCAACCATTCGGCCACGCACGCGCTCGCTCGGCGACGCTGCATGGCAATATTGTTATATTTCATAGTATTGAATTCATAAAGAACTGAACTACGGAAGAGAGCTATTTTTTTATGGCTGAGTTGTGAAACATTTTTATTAGCAATAATGTAAGCTCATTATAGTTCATAATTAGCATGTTTCATGTAATTAGGCAATCTGACCTGATGGTGTAGCTTTAGCATGAATATAAATAGCTTTATAATGCATGGGAGGTCTTTAGCTACAAATTGATAACATCCGGAACAGAAAATTTTGTGGGAAAAGGCCTTAACGACTTTTAAGAAATGACCTAATTGAACTATATATTTTTTTTTCTAACTTGGGAACTAATTTGTGTATCTTGAGACTAATTAGATATTTGAAAAGAGGAAGACAAAACATGCCGCTGGCGCTGCAAAATATGTAAAAAAAAGACAAAACAACATTATTTGCTTAAATAAAAAAAGCTTGCTTTCAGGACCAGTGTCTCCCCCTAACCTGAAGCTTAATTTTATGCTCAGTTTATTGCAGATGTAGGCTCTCCTGTTGGCATTTGGTGGGCAGGGAAAGGGGTTTGTGTTTGTGCAGTTTGGGGCTAGACACTTGTTGCAAGATAGCTTTTCAGAGAGCCACAGTTGATTTCCTGACCCATGAATGAGCTTGCTTTAGGTGGGAGCTGCTGAGCAATGCCCGGACACGTCCGCCGCGATTTGGTTGACCCAAGTGACCGATGTGCATCTCCGCAGGCGTATTCGGACCATTCGGACCTGATATCTCGTCGGATGGGCTTCATCCCACTGCCGCTGGGAGCCCTGCTGCTTCGCATCATCGGCGCTTCCGTCCAAGTGCGTGGCTCCATGGGGCTGCTCATCGGACTCCTCGTCTACTTGTGGTACGTTGCCCGGCATTGGTCCTTTTCTGTCAGACTCGCCAACAAAGCCCGTGAGTTGGGTCCCCCCGCCGCTCTCTCGCTGCCGCCAACCAATTTTCTCATCTAGAACGTTAGAGGTATTTAATTCCCCGCGGAAGTTTGGCTGGCGTCACTTTTCACTCGTTGGATAATCGCGCCATATTTGGTGTGTTTTGTTGGGGCCTCAGTTGGCGCACGAGTGGCTCTGCCACCGGGGCGGTTTGCGCCACGCTGCTTAGAACTCCTTGGACCTTTGGGGCCGGGTAGTCAGCCCTCGAAAGGTAGATGGCGAACCTAGGGCCGCTTAGAAAGGTGCCGTGCCGAGAAAGTGATATTTTAATATTGATCCACCCTACTACTTGGAGAGGTAAAGGAAAATGGTACAGGCATGCATTTTACGGCGTCTACCCTCCATATACTTGGTTTCATCTTAGGTCAGGGGCACAGTGCAAGCATTTGCCACGTTCCATCGGTTTAGCCAATAGAAGAGGAGGAATTCCAGCATGTTGCGCTTCTGGGCCCTTCGATTGGTTCCCTCTGCTTGTTGCATCAGACGCACCTTGAGTCGAGGTGAAACCAAGTAGAGAGATGACTCATCAACCGTGCCGGCCACTTCGGTGTCCCAGACGACGTCGGGAACCAGGAGTGGCGAGACACGTTTGCAAAACAATGGGAGGACAGCCACTGTGACGAAGCAGGGTCTTACGCTCCCAATGAGTCTCGAGTATCGTGTCTGCCACATGCCTCCATGCTGCGACCACAGTGTACCGCGACACTTGCGCCGTGGGCATCGGCCTCGACCGCTTGGCAGTTACGTGTGCATTGAGCTTTACCGCTTTGCATCGGTGTGCTAGAGGAGGAGCAACAAGATTAGTGTGACGGGCTCGCGAATGATGTTCGGTACAGTTACAGGCCATGTGTTTCTTATGTCCTATACCGGCCTGTTTGTCGTCTGCACACCGGTTTAAGAGCTCACTCCCGAGGTTGCATGCTGAATGCAAAAACGCTAAGAACCAATAGTAGAGGCTGGCAATGAACAAGATAATTGCAGTAATTAATACTTTTAATGAAATATATCAACAATGGCCATCTGGCAGCAAGCTCACAAACCAGTGTGCAGACGACAAACATCTGGTATGAAGCATAGAAGATGCGCTGCCTCCGTTTTTGCACCATTTTTAATATTTTACCATTTCTCACTTGAGCTCCGAAAATATAGACATAAAACTTGTGAAACTACATTCACATGGCCAATTTTAGGTACGTAGATTTGGAATTTGAATTTTGTAAGGTGTGCCAAATCTATTGGTCCTTACAAACACACCCTGCATATGTTTGTACAGCCAGCCTGGCAAAACTGCATTGAAAATGTAGTATGGTTGCAATATTGTATTTACTCGCATAATGAAGGCACCCTTCACAACGGGCATCAATATTTGTACTTATCTCTTTCTCGTGTAATGAATGCACTTTTAATTTTCGGCTTCACGAGTCTTGAACTGTGTCCAACTTAGCCAACTAGCCACCAAGCTTGCCAATTTCCTTTTGCCACCAAGTGGCCAGGCCAAGTCAAACCAAGCCAAGCTGCTCTCGTAATGGCTGCAACTGCTTGGTTGCGGAAGTGATCAACCGTGAAACTGAGCGGCACGCACGCCTAGCGGAGCTGGGGTCGAGGAATTGCCCAGCCCCGGATGTCCTTCGTCCATCAGATGCATTGATGTCAACAGACAGGCTGTCCTTTTGTGCCATAAACACCAAATCAACCAACTAACCAACATGCCGTCGTCTGTGATCCGCTTTCGGACAGTGATATCGTGAAAGTGGTTAGGCCTAAGAACGATCGCTTCGCGCTCCGTGCTGAGCGAGCTTCGTAGGGTGCTTTTTCTTCAGCAAAAGGCACGCCGTAAGCGCCCTAAAAAGGGTTCGCAATTTATAGAGCATGGTTACTGTGGCGCCTAAAATGACATTCGCACAAAGTGTGTAAATACAAAAATTTTACCCCGTGTAACATCTATGGGTATCCCCCATAGATGTGTAAATTTTACGGAAAAAAAAAAGTGTGTTCATTATGCGAGTAAATACGGTATATGCATAGGAGACAGCAAGTTTCAGTCTTCTGGTCAACTTTATCAAATGAGAATGGGGTATTTTTTCAACCTCTTTATGTATAAGGCCTGCGCATGTACTTCTCTGTAACGCTCGAGAAGAGCCAATCCTTCGAATTTGCGGAAGAGGCGAATGACGAGGCACCGATAACGTCGGAACGCGGAAGTGAGATGTGTGTGGATGGCATTTCTGTTTATTCCAAACGTTGTCTCAGCTGTTCCTGTGGCCGGCTCCTTTGGTACGTCCTAACCATTCGTCTCCATGGGCGGGGAAGTCTCTTTATAAAACGGTCGACCTGTCGTTACAACCTCCGTGTCAGATTTAAGCATTTAAACTTATAAAGTTGCACCGTTTTGTTAACACACGCGGACAGAAAGTTTTGGGGAAAAAAAGGTGACCTATACACCGGAAGATAGGGTACAAATATGCACTTATTGTGGGTTTCTGCGGTGCGTTTTCCGCCATCTTGGTCGTCACTTTCCATCACTCCAGAGGATGTGAAAGCCCGAGAAACGATGCCTATGGAGAAGTCTCAGGAGTTTGAGTTTTTGGTTTTATTTTTTCTCATTGTGTCTCAGTAGAGCAGGGCCAAAAGGGTTAAGGGACACTGACACCCCCAAAAAATGTTTTCCATTTTTTGCCAGGCGCTTCATTATGGTGTCGGAGGACTACCCAATTAATATTTTGCAGCAGAGTAGCGTATTTTAATGCGAATAGCATTCTTTGGATACTTCACGCACTTTTTCGTCTATCTATGTATCTATCTGGCTATCTAACCTCTTACGCCGCGGGTCGATAAATAAATAAAAAAGACCGGCGCCGGCTGGGATTCGAACCGTTGACCCTTTGATCAGCAGGCAGACGCGCTAACCACAGAGCTATGAAGGCAGTCATTCAACGCACTCTAAACGGTTGTTTATATCTTTACCATAGGACGCGCTTTACAGCGCTGACACAGCTACCGGTGCGCGCGCGTTCCATGCACCCTCTTCCGCGCTCGGGAGAGGGTGATGTAGCGGCCGTGCTCAGCCTCACGAGAGCGGAATGAGCCCTCGTGCATGGAACGCGCGCGCACCGGTAGCTGTGACAGCGCTGTAAAGCGCGTCCTATGGTAAAGATATAAACAACCGTTTAGAGTACCGTTGGTTGAGACTAGCTGAGACGCCAGAAAGTCTGGTCGGTACCATTTTGAGTGTTTGTAGCGTATGGCGCGTGCTTTGCTCGCCTTCCTAAGTGACACAAACGCACGTGCTGGGCTACGGAGATCGTACGCAGGGCTGTGAAAGTGTCAACAAATTTAGAATCGCCTCAAGAGTGGGCTGGCGTATCTAGAGTGTGCCGGCCACCTGACGAACACGCATAACTCCGCACCGTTTGATGCTATTCGCATTAACGTAGATAATCATTCCCAAAGGATGGGTTCTGCTGATTTTTTAATAAAGCAAAAGACGCAACTGCTCGAAACCGAAACCGAAACTTGCGCGCGGAGGTCGGAGGAGTGGAGAGGAGAGAGTGGCGGAAGTCACGTGGCTACACCCGACCGTGCGCTTTTTTTTTCTTCTTTTTTTCCCCCCTGCGTAGCAGACGACATGCGGCGTTAGCGGGAACTGTTTGCGATTCTTTTGCAGTTATGTTTGTTCCGCTCGCTGTTCTGTACTACAAGATGAGTTGTTTTGTACATTGAGGAGTGGGAGATGAGTAGTGAGTGCCCGTAGTTAATTTTCATGATCGGCTCCGAAAAGAATACACCCAAGATGTTGCGTGAAGAGCTGGCTCACATGTCCTGCGTCCGAAAAAAAAGTGGCATTGTGCGACAGAGTTTCCGAAAGATCAACGGGATCGGGACCAATGGCTGGCTGCAATTCCTGTAGAACATTTACGGGCACCTCGGAAAGCGGACGCTACCCGATTTATATGCTCCTTGCATTTTGTGGAAAGTGATTTCATTGAGTTCGCAGGTGTCAAAAAAGGAAATCCCATCCCCATTTAATTCAGCGACGTTTCGTCCACAACATTTGTTTGTTAATTTTTGTTTGTTTCTTCAGTGATAATTGTAAAAAGAAAGAAATGTAAACATCAAAAAATGTTTGAAAAAGGAAAAAAAAAAGTGCCTTCACCGGGTATCGAACCCGGTCCTGCCGCGTGTGAAGCGGACGTCTTTCCCACTGAGCTACTGGGGGATCACGTGATAGGGGATCTCTTTCCTTAGTAATACTTCAGCCGGTAAACTGTAAGTTGGAAAGTTCGCTGCCGATTTTCCTCCAGCAAAAGCACTCCCGGGTCGAAGTCGGGAAGCACCACGCATTGGCGACATTCGCACCTAGTAAAGAAATCGTACGCGTGCATATTCAACTCGAAGTAGACACGTCGTGCTTGAAGTTTGCGCGAGCGATGTCTTCAGCCACGAGAAGGGAGTGACGGCTCGGCGACGTCTTCGTGCAAATCGGCTTGGTGGTCGGGCGTGTCGTACGGGATGAATACCAATTCTTTTGATCAGTCCCAAATTTCTCTTTTAAAGACAGACAGAATTCGCCGGTACCGCGAACGACAGTTCTGAAGTAGAGGTCCCGCGCCCGTCGTCCGCTGCCATCGCCGTCCCCGCGAGTCCCACGATACGCGAAACGACGCACGCACAGAACGCTTCCGGTTCTCTGTGGAACTTTTTTTTCAATCAACGTATTTGCAGCTTTTTAGAAGCCACAAAAAATGGGTTTCATATTTTTTTCTATTTTTAATAATCAGTGTGTGCCTTCAGTGACCAACGACTTTGATTAAATTTGGTGGTCGCATCGATACCTTAGAAAATGGCCCGTGATCACGGAAAAGAGAGTGAGCGAGACTCGAACCGGCCAGTTCTTGATCGGCGGTTTTCGGGCGGAAAGAAACCGAATTTCGAGTCGCAAATTGTGTTTTGGGTAGTTGGGCTCTCATATGTCATGTCCAAATAAA
>JAZHYW010069190.1:0-17046 GCA_037355805.1 Ixodes ricinus
GCACGCTGGAATGTGTGCGCCAACTTGGGGGGACAGTGTACACTAACCTCTGTGAGTACACTGGGCTGTTCGAGTTACCTGCACCAGCCTGCGAAAGTGCAGTCCGACGTGATTCCGGTTGAGCTAGGCTGCACTCGTCCCATTAAAATGTGGCTGCGTGGAGGAGGGGCAGGTGAATCAAATGAGCATATTATCACACAGTAGGCTCGTTGGATTTATGTGCACCTCCAGCGATGGTGCAGAAAAGTGTTGGCCTGTGTATATTGAGAGCGGCCGGAACCTCACCACCTTTCTGCACAAAGTGTAAATAGAACGAGTCTAGTGTGAACGTCTGGCTAACTGCGCTCGTGCAGCATTCATCGTGATACTGTTGGGACCGGTTATCGCGAAGTCTGTTATAACAAAATAGCGGCTACAGCAAGCGATTCACGATTTCCCATTCCCTTTTGCACTTCGTAATACCGAAGTCGGTTATAGCAATACGGATATGATGAGTAATATCTGATTCTCGTTGACTTCGTTAAGCTGGTCTCAACAATAGTACAGTAATTAAACCATGAGGAAGCTACACAGAAAGGAGGGACGGAAAACGTCCCCGGACAACGTCCGTCCCTTCTGTGTAAGCTTCCTCATGTTTATTACTGTTACCAACACGCTGCGTTTTGTACTTAAGTTGTACAGGTTCACAAAAATGTTGCCACGAGGCACAACTCGGCTCGCACCACACGACAGTTGAAGCCAAATGGTCCCACACTCAGCCTTCAGTGCCACTGAGAATTGTTTGAAGATGTTTCTAAAGATTCAACAAAATACAGCTCGACACGTGCTAATTATTTTACCAATCTAATGGATTTCAATGTACTAGCCTTAATACGCAGAAGTGAAATGTTTCATGTGGCACTAAATCTCCTGGCACACAGCTCAGTGCAAAAGCACCTTAATTGACGTAGCTGGCTTCCATCGCTGCTGGAGAAAGCAACTTTTAATGCGAATAGCATTCTTTGGATACTTCACGACTTTTTACGTCATGTATCTATCTATCTATCTATCTATCTATATATCTATCTGGCTATCTAACCTCTTACGCCATCGGGTCTGATAAATAAATAAAAAACACCGGCGCCTGCTAGGTCGAACCGCTTGACCACTTGATCAGCAGGCAGACGCGCTAACCACAGAGCTATGAAGGCAGTCATTCACCGCACTCTAAACATTTGTTTATATCTTTACCATAGGACGCGCTTTGCAGGCGCTGTCACACGCGTCACCGAGTGCGCGCGCGTTCCATGCACGAGGGCTAGCTCACCTCTCCCGCGCTCACCCTCTCCCTCTAGCTCACCCTCTCCTGCGCTCGGGAGACCTCTAGCTCAGCCTCACGAGAGCGGAATGAGCCCTCGTGCATGGAACGCGCAGCACCGGTAGCTGTGACAGCGCTGTAAGCGCGTCTATGGTAAAGATATAAGCAACCGCTTGAGAGCACCGTTGGTTGAGACTAGCTGAGACGCCAGAAAGTCTGGTCAGTACCATTTTTTGAGTGTTGTGCGTATGGCGCGTGCTTTGCTCGCCTTCCAAAGTGAGCACAAACGCACGTGCTGGGCTGCGGAGATCCTGCGCAGGGCTGTGAAAGTGTCAACAAACTTAGAATCGCCTCAAGAGTGGGCTGGCGTATCTAGAGTGTGCCGGCCACCTGACGGCGCGCAGGAAACTCCGCACCGTTTGATGCTATTCGCATTAACGTAGATAATCATTCCCAAAGGATGGGTTCTGCTGATTTTTTTTGCCACAAAAATAGGGGAAAAAATAAGCTTTTCTCAGTACTGTTTCTACAGTCTACGGTGGAGCACAGATTGCTATCCATTGCAAAGGGACTTTCAACCTTGAAACTTTGAAAAAATAATCTCGATCAGCTGGTGCCCGGAAACCGCTTCAGGGCTGCCTGGTCCCCTGTCCGCCTGCCCGCTGGTGACGTGCACGGGTAGGGAAAAAGTAGGGATTTTTCATTGTTGCCAGTAGAGAGTCGCCTCCTGGAATCCCCGTGGTAGGCGTAACTTAAACATTCAATACCTTCATGGAAAAATTTTATTTTTATAATATATCTTGGCTATCAGTTGAGAAAGGGTTATTGATGTGGCCTGCCAATTTCCAGTCTAATCGAAGACTATTTAAAAATTGGAGAGTTCCTATTTAAACCCACACCACTATTGATTGTCTCAGTTGTGGTACTAGGGGGCATAAATGGTGTCTATCAACTCTAACTTTTGTTTTAACCTGGGCACTTTTTATACAAGACCTGTAGGGGAACCTGAACACTAGCCCGTATGATCAAACATAATAAAGTACAGACACTGATTAAAACGTACGGTGCAAACAGACTGGACAGAAGAGAGAAGAGACACCAGCGCTGAACTTACAACTGACGTTCAATCGTCAAGCCGCAACCCTATGTACGACGACCAAACAAGAGAAGGAACACACCACCAGATCCCGGCACCATAATCAGGAATGCTGTCGTCGTGTGAGGAAATCTAACTCTTTACCAGATAGCGACACTATTGGGGTGCTTACACAGTCTTCCCTCAGGCATGGCAGTCATCTCCGCTTCGACAATTTAACATAGTTAAGATTGCGCACAAATAGAAAGGCACAGTGAAGAGGAAGAGAGAAGAGACAACGCAAACTCACAACTCGATGTATTGAAGGAAGAAAAAGAACAGCCCTCAATATCAGCTCGAGCCGAGGCCACACTCGCACAGGGGCCTAGGCTCGAGCTGACTACCAGGCTGTTCTTTTCTTCCTTCAATACATTGAGTTGATGAGTTTGCACTTGTCTTCTCTCTTCCTCTTCACTGTGCCTTTCTCAATGTGCAATTTTAACCATGTTCAATCATCACCAACTTGCCCAACTAACCACTTTACTTCGACAATTTCTCTGGTCAGGGTATTGCCGCTTCCTCCAATGACTGATCAACTTTTAAAATCTGCACCACACCCACAGACAAGAAAATGAGTGCCCAAGTGTCCCGATTTCACCCTGTTTACATTGTAATAATGTTCTCTTAACCTATCGTTCAGGCATCTGCAAGTCTGCCCTATGTACTGCTTACCACATGGAAGCGGAAGGGAATAAACAACTTTAACCGTTCATTCAGCAAGCCGATTTTGATGCTTCTTAGTACAACCCAGGGACCCCTCCGATAATAACTTGTTAGGGGCAGAAAAGATAACGGTGATGTCTACTCGCTTTCCTATTTTCTTTAAGCCGTGGGAAACTATGCAAATACTGAAACCACATCAACTTTGTTTCTGTTTTTCTTTGGGAACGTCTGCCGCCTCTACACCGCCTTCTATTTGTACATTTTACTCAATAAAGTGCCTGAGACCAATGTGAGTAGGTTTTCAGGATACTCCACTATCCGAAGCTTGAGCGTCAAAGCTAGTCTATGATCGACGGATCAAGATTTCTTCTCTCTTGTGTCCCGTCTGTTTGCGCTGTATGCTTTAATCATCATGCCTTACCAACACGTCCAAGCTTCCATTTTGAACAGTTTTATTTCTAGTACATCAGGCTCTTTTAAATGTTTACTCTTGACCCCATGCTTCCTCGTCAACCTCATTGACATTGTTGTCTGCCGTGCACAATCGTTTAGGTTCTGCATCCGTGCGAATTTGCTGCAAAATAAAGAAGTCCTGTTCCTATCGTGCACAAATTAGCTCTGATGCTCAAGTTTTCTGCTTTTGCATAGCAGAGCATCCAGAACAACTACTCACGTCGGTTGCAGGCACTTTATTAAAGAAAATTAAAAAAGAAGGCGGTGTAGATGCAGTACATGTTTCCAAAGAAAAAGAAACAAAGTTGCTGTGGTTCCACATTTGCATAGAGTTTTTTCGCTGCTAAAGAAAATAGGAAAGTGAGTAGACGTCGCCATTCTTTTTTCTGCCCCAACCAAGTTTTCTAAGCTTTGCAAAAATGTCTATCTTACAGCCGGGGGCTTCTGGATTGTACTGAGAAGCATCAAGATCGGTTTGTTGAATGAACAGAAAAAGTTGATTCTTCTATTCTGCTTTCCTGTGGTAAGCGGTACATAGGGCAGATTGGCAGATGCCTGGACTATAGGTTAAGAGAACACTATTGCAGTGTAAATAGGCTGGTGTCAGGACACTTGGGCATTCATTGTCGTGACTGTGGGTGTGATGCAGATTTTAAAAAATGCTCAGTCATTGGAAGAAGTAGCTATGCCCTGACCAGAGAAATCATAGAAGCAGGGATGATTGCGCGCCCAAAGGAAGATTGTTTAAGCGCCCCGTCTGTGTCGCTATCTGCGTAAAGTTAGATTCCCTATCACGGCGACAGCATTCGCATTGATGGTGCCAGGATCTGGTTGTGTGTCATTGGGTGCGTCTGCCTTTTTCTTGTTTGGTCGTACGTATATAGGGTTGTGCCTAGACAATTAAACTTTAGTTGTAAGTTCAGCGATTGTGTCTTCTCTCTTCTGTACCCTCTGTTTGCACTGTATGTTTTAATCATCATGCCTTACCAACATGCCCAAGCTTCGATTTTGTATAGTAGAGACAGAGAGAGCATTTTTAGCGCAAGTGTTTTCTATGCAAATTGCATTTTCGTAGAGAATCGTTTTCTCAATTTGGGTATTTGTTACTTTGCTTGTGTAGAATGCAGCCATTGGCAGTATGTATACGTGTAGACGCGTGGTCCTTGTTTGTAAGCTGAAGAAATGCAGTGTTGCCCGGGACCTCCATGCTTCAGCCATATAATTTAACTTGGACGAAAAGAAATGGGAGGCTCTCTAGGACTCGGCAGTACCACCTGCTGGGTCCTGAAACTGTTTGAGGGTCATTAGTTCTAAAGCCTTTTTGCATGATCCAATCTTGCAGAGCAATTTTGGACTCTGCTGCCAGACTGCATGATGGTGATGCTGGCAGAGGTACTGGTTGACTGGGTCAAACACGCCTTTGTGACGCGCTTCAACGAGATATCATACGAGGCGAGTGAAGGCAGCGCGACATCTCGGAGATTTATGGATAGCGACTCGGAAAAAGAGTAAACGATGCCTCTCTTGCAGGTGTACAAGGAGTACATTACCAGCCTTGCGTACGATCTGGCCAGCAGCAAGCTGAAGAATGTAAGTTAATCGTGACTTTTGTCAATGAAAAGTGTTGTTTGTTAACGTTAGAAATTGCCCTCCAAATCATTTTGTAGATACTGGCACTTTAGAGGCTTCTTTCAAGTCTCACTTTATTGTCTCCTACAAGTATGGTGTCAAAGCGGTGCGAGATATAGTCGACTAGCGTTAATTCGACCCTGGTTAATTCGAGTTATCGTTTAATTTGACTCTGTTCAAAAGGTCCCGGCAAAAACCCATGCATTTCTATAGAAAAAAACAAAAAAAAACTCGTTATTTCAATCTTAAAACATAAAACATTGGCTAATTTATCCGGTCGCGCTCGTTGGCCAGTCAGTCGGCTATGATCGGTGATCAGCCATGCTGATGAGCACGATCAGCCGCACCTGTCAGCGAATATACCCATTTAAAATTTTGAAGCGCACGTCGAATTGCAAGAGAGAGAACAAGGGAGCACATGTTGAGACATGGGACATGGCTGAGGTCTCAACTAAAAAAAAAGCATTGCAGCATTGCTGCAGAGCAGCGAGCAGTGTTGCAATGGTTGCCGGCCGCGCAGGCGCACACAGCCAAAACAGCCATTGCAACAACGCTGTGGAGCAGCGAGCACTGCTCCGCAGCAGTGTTGCAATGGCGTCGGTGGTGGCTGCCACCAGTTGTCGCCCGCACCGTGCAGCAGTGTGCGGCGGCTCATTGGGAAAATGTTACCCCACCTCATTAAAAGCGGTGGATATTCCAGAATTTCAGCACGCATGTTTTAATTTGACTTTTCGGATCATTCAACCCAGTTTCGCATGTCCCGTCACGGTAGAATTAACGGAGGTTGACTGTAAAGGTTTAATGTTGCTTTCAAATGGTGTCAGTGCAAATGGATGGCATAACACTACTAAACAAGTGGCTGTTTTTGGTTCTTGATGCTTTCTCAAAACTTGTTTTCTCAAGCCACTGTTTTTAGGGAAGGGGACTAAAAGTTTCGCAACATATCGTGTCTTTGATCCAATTGAAGATATCGGCCCAAAGGGCAAATCTGCTTCATTTTCGTTTTTGAAAAAAACAATGCAGTCCTCTTCAGTATCACCCAGCAAGACCACACATCAAATATTACGACCTAATTCTGTCTAAATGTTTCTTAAATGGTCCGGCAAACTTTGCAACTCGCCAAGTTGCCAAAATCGGCTGACTTGAGCGGGCAAATTGAGGCATAACCAACAGTGCAGTCAAGGCTACGGCTTGGACGCAAGCCAACTTCGAGCTAAACGTCACCACCATTGCCCCTTTTTACTGGTTTTACTTCTCAGGCAAGCTTAACGTGTGATGTCAGCAATGTTTCCTTTTAGCAGTCAGCAGTGCCTACATGACTGGCACAACTCGCTTGCGCAACATGCTTCTTCGGAGCTGTTAGGCCGTCCCGCCGTGGTGCTGCTGGTCCCACCATTACCGCTGTCTCCCGCATCACAACCACCGTCGTCGTCTCACCGTTTGTGAATATTGTCTCTCGGAGTTTCGTTCACACTATGGACATTACATATGCAGACTTGACACCGCAGTTTGTGCAGACGTGCGTTGAATGTCAGTGGACACCAAAACGTGGTGAAGAGTGCGATGCAGACAACGCTCGCGCCTGGCATACCGCCTATCCCAATCCCGCCCATCGTTGCGTACAGCATCATGTGACATATCGTATCACGTGATAGCCATGTTCTTGGTGGCCACGCAGCCAGTGTTGTTTTCGGTTTCGATTTCTGCTCGTTTTTAAAGTTAGGTTTAACAATTTATATCCCATTTTTCACTCAGAAAACCGACGTAGTGTCTTTTACTAGTGCTTTTTAATGCGAAATCACTCATTATTCGAAAACTGCGGAGTTGAAACGGAGTTGCCCTTTAAGGGGAGATGCTGGTCTTGAAATAAACAATATCACATTTTCGTGTTTTTAAGAGCCATATCTCTGGGTTGAATATATTCCAAACTATGTGCCTGCAAAGTTGACCTCTAATTCAATGTCTCAAGTAAGAAAAAAAGCTATAATTATGATCGCCTCAGCAGCGTTCATATTGCAAGTTCAAGACAAAAATTAAGCCGACCTCTGCACCCATCGCGCACGCTTGTCAGATTGCAGCCATTTTGGTCTTGTTTGAGAGCTGGTTCTCTTCCCTTCACCCTATGCCTCTCATTACTGCCAACACTTCAGGGAATATCCACATTCCGCAGGTTTCCGAGGTCGCGAAGCTTACTCGCTGATTGGCTGGCACGCAGACATCGTGGCCCTTGTCATGCCGCGCACTCCTGCCATAGGCCAAGACGCGTCCCTCCGCTCTTTTTCTTTTTAATGCGAATAGCATTCTTTGGATACTTCACGCACTTTTCGATCTATCTATGTATCTATCTATCTGGCTATCTAACCTCTTACGCCGCGGGTCGATAAATAAATAAAAAAGACCGGCGCCGGCTGGGATTCGAACCGTTGACCCTTTGATCAGCAGGCAGACAGCGCTAACCACAGAGCTAAGAAGGCAGTCATTCAACGCACTCTAAACGGTTTGTTTATATCTTTACCATAGGACGCGCTTTACAGCACTGTCACAGCTACCGGTGCGCGCGCGTTCCATCTCGCGGGCTCATTCCGCTCTCGTGAGGCTGAGCAGGCCGCTAGCTCACCCTCTCCCGCGCTCGGGAGAGGGTGATGCTAGCAGCCGTGCTCAGCCTCACGAGAGCGGAATGAGCCCTCGTGCATGGAACTGCGCGCGCACCGGTAGCTGTGACAGCGCTGTAAAGCGCGTCCTATGGTAAAGATATAAACAACCGTTTAGAGTACCGTTGGTTGAGACTAGCTGAGACGCCAGAAAGTCTGGTCGGTACCATTTTGAGTGTTTGTGCGTATGGCGCGTGCTTTGCTCGCCTTCCTAAGTGACACAAACGCACGTGCTGGGCTGCGGAGATCGTGCGCAGGGCTGTGAAAGTGTCAACAAATTTAGAATCGCCTCAGAGTGGGCTGGCGTATCTAGAGTGTGCCGGCCACCTGACGAACGCGCATAACTCCGCACCGTTTGATGCTATTCGCATTAACGTAGATAATCATTCCCAAAGGATGGGTTCTGCTGATTTTTCCTCCCTGCTTCTCCCTTCTTCCTCGTGGTTTGCCCCTCCGGGGAGGCGTCTGTTCCCTCTCTACTCCGTCGCAGCTTGTCTGCTTTGTTGGTGCAAAGTTACGGGAGGTTGGTTCGAGCGACGTTTGATTAGAAGGCGAATACGCGGCAAATTTTGGAAGAACGACTGAGGCAGAGCCTGGAACAAGAAGCAGGTGTCGACTGCAAGTGTGCCTCCATGACCTTTGGCATCGCCGGACTTGTTGGATCTGCCGCGAAGATCCAAGCAATGCAGCCTGATAAAGACATGGCAGGATCACAGCGTGCGGGACCAAGTTCTAATGCGGACTGTTTCTCGGGTCTTCGCAACGCGGTTCGTGTTTACTTCCGCATACTACACTGCCGCCGAGCAGGGGCGGTACTTGTTCAGTAATCGAACGAAAGCAAGCAGACCTTGTTAGACAAAGTCAGCGAGCCCACAGCAAATTCAAGCTCCCCAGCGTCAATACGGGATGTCAGGCAAGCGATGCTGGGACCCAGTTCATTGTTGTTGGCACGAAGGTGCTGAACGACCTGTTCACGCAGACGAAGTGTAGTAGCTGTGGCTTGGAGACACTGACGCTCACCAATGTTGCAGATAAGGAGTACGGCTTGGCAGTCAAGCTCCTGCTCGTCTGTAGCGCCTGTGAGTTCCAGATGAAGAAGTTCTCTTCCCCAGTGTTGCTGGAATGGCCCACGATCACTCCCTTCACAGTGGAATAGGAGTGCTATGAAGGCGTCCGGCAAAGGAGTGACAGCCCTTGCTGATGTCTTTACATCCACGAACCTGTCCCACCGGGTCTGCACTGCAAGACTTTCATAATGCGTGCCTCTGAGAATGCAGCAAGTGAGAGCGAAGCCGCCAGCTGCCAGCATGAAAGCAGTCAAGGAGCTGTACGCTGACTTTTTGAACCTCGTCGGAAACATTGTTGTTATTTTCGATGGATCTTGGATTACCCTAGGACGTGTCCTGCATTGGTGTGGGGTGCATTGTCGAGTTGTACTCTGGCCTGGTCACTGATCATGTCCTTGTACTCCAACTTCTGCCTTGGATGTGCCCTTGGACAACAGCCAGAGGAAGAAAGGTACAATGACTGGTACGTAACCCACGAGTGCCAGAGAAACATTCACTTGCAGTGCTAGTCGCATGGAGGTGGGATGCAGCACTCACCATGTTCCAGAGGTCCCTTTTGTGCATGGGCTGCGATACACCACAGTCCTCTCCGATGGAGACGGCCGTACGTTTCATGCCTTGTTTGAAGCAAAAGTCCACGGCTCCGTCAAGATTCAAGAAGGATCTGTATCAACCACATCCACAGGTGGATGGGGGCTGCCTTGCACAACCTCGCTTGACAAGAAAGAGCTTGGGGGGGAACCACTGGATGGAAAAAGCCGACTGACCCAGGAGAGGATAACAAAATCAAAATTGTCTGGCTACGCCCCGAGCAGCAACAGCCACGACGTGTCAGGAATGAAGAAAGCAGTGGCAGCCATCTTCTACACATGACGTCTACAGACAGCGCCTCAAACCACAGCAAGTGCCCTGATGGAGCCGAGTCCTGGTGCTAGTACAACAGAGCCCCTGGCGAACAGTGAGTGTCCACCTCCGCACAAAAGTCGTCTGCTGGTCTGTGTTTAGGTCTACACTGGAGCCCGTGTTTGCACGTCTCAGTAGGCGAGGACCTGCTGGCACGGTGCAGTGAAGGGAAGGCGCGAAATGCCAGTGTGAGTCCGCATTCTGTCGTCTGGATGCAGACGTCGAAAAATGTGGATGTCTCCCGGGCAGCATGAAGGGGGCTGCCAATGAAGCTGTTGCAGTCCAGCAACCAAGGAAGGCGAGCAACCAAAGAGTCCATTGTTGCAAGCCTGGGACTATGTGGCTAGTCACTGCCTTGTTTGTAGGAGCACGGAGAAGGACAATCTGCACTTGCGTAAGGCAAACGAAGTACACCAGAGGTAGAGCAGTGCAGTGATGTGATTGCTGCGCCGATTAGCGCCAAACTGTGCCAAGTGGGCTAACCCTGCGACATCCTCCTTACATTTTGCCAAAATATGGGTAACCTGCACCAAGCCTGCACCAAAAAGCTAATTTCGGTCGCCTTTCAAAATCGAAACTAAACTGAGAACCGTAATTGAGCATGCGTGTGCTATGTGGCGCAAGCGGCCGCCCGACACGAAGTGCCCTGCATCAATTGTCTCATCTGATCCGACACGTTTCGCGCTCTCGTCCGTCCTCATAAATCTCGTCTCGTGTATTTCTTTTTTTTTTTTTACGTTATACGTGGGTGTGTGCGGACGCTTGACACAAATCCATTCCACTGTTGGTCTCGAGTTGAGTCGTTGTCCAGAAGCGGTCCAAGAACTTTTTTGACGCTGACTTGCAATGTCTTGCATCGATGCGCTCAGGTTCTTTTGCAGCGGAGCTGTTAGGGGCTAGTTTCCCCAGGATCGTGTCCCCGCAAAGAAATGAAGACACCGAACTCTGGACACCTACCGCCATCTATAGAGCGACGGCGGCAAGCCACGTATCTGGTTACCGCCGTCGCTTATGGATAACGGCAGCCTTTCCACTCTGGCTTGCTGACTTGTGGCCGGCCATTACTTTCCATTGTACAGCTCCGCTGGTCTTCCTTCTTCACCAGAGTGGAAAGGCTGAAAGTTTTTTTGTGTGTGTTTACCTAGCTTGTACCTTGTTTGCTGGCTTGGCAAGCACACACCGCTGTACTGTTTTTTGTCGTACGCTCGACAATTACATTTTACCTATAATTTTGGGAATCAATTGGCAACGGAGCGGAGTGGCTTGGCTTGATTTCGGTTTCGATCTAACAGCCATTGTCTCTCTCGCGCGACGAAGCACGCGCAACTGCAAGCTCTGCCAAAGTTGCCCTTATGTGTATGCGTACACTGTACATGATTGCACGACGGAGGCACCAGCCAGGAGGCTTGTAATCCATCATTTTGCGTTTGCTTACTTTTTGACGAAAATCTGGCACGTCAGGAACCAGTAAAGCGGTGGCAAGCGGTTTTTCGGAATTGCTCGGCAATGCCTACAGCACTGTGCACTTGTGGGATGTCTCAGCAGTAAAAACACAAGCAGAGAGTTCCGTCATAACATTTCTGCATCAGAGCACAACACAACACGAAGTGCCCTTCATTTGTACAGCACTTAAAACGAATATTTTTATTCTTGTAAGAATATCTGCTCCAAAAGCCACTTTTGCTGCTCCGAAACACTGTCTTGGCTGCTTCAAAAACCACTTTTGCTGCTCCGAAGCACTGTTTTGGTTGCTCCAAAGGCCACATTCGCTGCTCCAAAACATTGTTTTGGCTGCTCCAAAAGTGCTCCAAAATGGCTTAGGCCAACCACATCACTGGCAGTGTAAAGCGCCCGTTCACATTTTTGCGACCGAGTACGACCGAGAGAGACCAGACCTGTTTTAAGCCTCTTGGGACCGGATGCGTGGCAGCGGAGCTGGTCCTAAGAGATCGCAAGAGGCTTAAAAACGCCAGTCTGGTCTCTCGCCGTACTCTTGGTCGCCAAGAGTGTGAACGGGCCCTTAAAGAAGTTCTCCAAGCGCTACAAGACCGGAACCATGCGAGACTAAAGCCCTGGACATCTGTAAAAGCACCTTTCAGTGCCACACTGAGCAAAAGGCCCTTTTGAGGGCCAAACAGATTAGCTTTCAGGAATTAATTCTTGCTACCCACTCCTGTTGTCCCAAAGTATAATTGACTCATTACTTAAAACCTTTTTTTTTTTCACATACCAGAGATTTATTACATTTTGTGTATCTTTTTTATTTTTAATGTTCCCATGAATTGA
Organism: Ixodes ricinus; assembly: GCA_037355805.1. Classification (NCBI taxonomy): domain Eukaryota; kingdom Metazoa; phylum Arthropoda; class Arachnida; order Ixodida; family Ixodidae; genus Ixodes; species Ixodes ricinus. The sequence continues at coordinate 12,085 of JAZHYW010069190.1, forward strand.
TTATTTTACTCTACCTCAGTTTTCTACAGGAAGAACTATTTGAAAAGTGTTATATAAAAGGGTTTTTCATACACATTTCTGCAGTCAGTGTCAAAACTTCAAGTGCGATTTTCTCAACCTTGTCTTTTTTTGTCAACATGCTTAGCCTTATGGGTGGTTTCTCATGGGGTTTTTCTTCTACAGTATTGTCACGAATGGCAGTTGATGAGGCGACGAAAACTGAAACGAACTAAACGTTTAAGTAGGGCAGACTTGTACCCAAATTGAGAACAGAGAAAGACTAGTGTCGCAGGTGTCAATAGCGGTGTGACAGCAGGATCGAGCGCTGGGGGCGAGACCGACTCCGCTCGCCATGCGGAGTCCCTTATGTACACACGTGGGTTTCTGGAACATTCAGCGTAGAACTTTCAGCGCGTAAAACATTTTCAACTCGATCAGACGACAATGTTCTCAAACTTATGAGAACGCCAAGTTGAAAGAATAAATAAAAGGACATTCCGCTGACTGGAATCAAACCTAGACCTTCCGTGCGGCAGTCAAGCGCGGCAACCATTCGGCCACGCACGCACTCGCTCGGCGACGCGCATGGCAATATTGTTATATTTCATAGTATTGAATTCATAAAGAACTGAACTACGGAAGAGAGCTATTTTTTTATGGCTGAGTTGTGAAACATTTTTATTAGCAATAATGTAAGCTCATTATAGTTCATAATTAGCATGTTTCATGTAATTAGACAATCTGACCTGATGGTGTAGCTTTAGCATGAATATAAATAGCTTTATAATGCATGGGAGGTCTTTAGCTACAAATTGATAACATCCGGAACAGAAAATTTTTGTGGGAAAAGGCCTTAACGACTTTTAAGAAATGACCTAATTGAACTATTATTTTTTTTTCTAACTTGGGAACTAATTTGTATCTTGAGACTAATTAGATATTTGAAAAGAGGAAGACAAAACATGCCGCTGGCGCTGCAAATATGTAAAAAAAAGACAAAAAACATTATTTGCTTAAATAAAAAAAGCTTGCTTTCAGGACCAGTGTCTCCCCCATAACCTGAAGCTTAATTTTATGCTCAGTTTATTGCAGATGTAGGCTCTCCTGTTGGCATTTGGTGGGCAGGGAAAGGGGTTTGTGTTTGTGCAGTTTGGGCTAGACACTTGTTGCAAGATAGCTTTTCAGAGAGCCACAGTTGATTTCCTGACCCATGAATGAGCTTGCTTTAGGTGGGAGCTGCTGAGCAATGCCCGGACACGTCCGCCGCGATTTGGTTGACCCAAGTGACCGATGTGCATCTCCGCAGGCGTATTCGGACCATTCGGACCTGATATCTCGTCGGATGGGCTTCATCCCACTGCCGCTGGGAGCCCTGCTGCTTCGCATCATCGGCGCTTCCGTCCAAGTGCGTGGCTCCATGGGGCTGCTCATCGGACTCCTCGTCTACTTGTGGTACGTTGCCCGGCATTGGTCCTTTTCTGTCAGATCGCCAACAAAGCCCGTGAGTTGGGTCCCCTCGCCGCTCTCTCGCTGCCGCCAACCAATTTTCTCATCTAGAACGTTAGAGGTATTTAATTCCCCGCGGAAGTTTGGCTGGCGTCACTTTTCACTCGTTGGATAATCGCGCCATATTTGGTGTGTTTTGTTGGGGCCTCAGTTGGCGCACGAGTGGCTCTGCCACCGGGGCGGTTTGCGCCACGCTGCTTAGAACTCCTTGGACCTTTGGGGCCAGGTAGTCAGCCCTCGAAAGGTAGATGGCGAACCTAGGGCCGCTCAGAAAGGTGCCGTGCCGAGAAAGTGATATTTTAATATTGATCCACCCTACTACTTGGAGAGGTAAAGGAAAATGGTACAGGCATGCATTTTACGGCGTCTACCCTCCATATACTTGGTTTCATCTTAGGTCAGGGCACAGTGCAAGCATTTGCCACGTTCCATCGGTTTAGCCAATAGAAGAGGAGGAATTCCAGCATGTTGCGCTTCTGGGCCCTTCGATTGGTTCCCTCTGCTTGTTGCATCAGACGCACCTTGAGTCGAGGTGAAACCAAGTAGAGAGATGACTCATCAACCGTGCCGGCCACTTCGGTGTCCCAGACGACGTCGGGAACCAGGAGTGGCGAGACACGTTTGCAAAACAACGGGAGGACAGCCACTGTGACGAAGCAGGGTCTTACGCTCCCAATGAGTCTCGAGTATCGTGTCTGCCACATGCCTCCATGCTGCGACCACAGTGTACCGTGACACTTGCGCCGTGGGCATCGGCCTCGACCGCTTGGCAGTTACGTGTGCATTGAGCTTTACCGCTTTGCATCGGTGTGCTAGAGGAGGAGCAACAAGATTAGTGTGACGGGCTCGCGAATGATGCTCGGTACGGTTACAGGCCATGTGTTTCTTATGTCCTATACCGGCCTGTTTGTCGTCTGCACACCGGTTTAAGAGCTCACTCCCAGGTTGCATGCTGAATGCAAAAACGCTAAGAACCAATAGTAGAGGCTGGCAATGAACAAGATAATTGCAGTAATTAATACTTTTAATGAAATATATCAACAATGACCATCTGGCAGCAAGCTCACAAACCAGTGTGCAGACGACAAACATCCGGTATGAAGCATAGAAGATGCGCTGCCTCCGTTTTTGCACCATTTTTAATATTTTACCATTTCTCACTTGAGCTCCGAAAATATAGACATAAAACTTGTGAAACTACATTCACATGGCCAATTTTAGGTACGTAGATTTGGAATTTGAATTTTGTAAGGTGTGCCAAATCTATTGGTCCTTACAAACACACCCTGCATATGTTTGTACAGCCAGCCTGGCGAAACTGCATTGAAAATGTAGTATGGTTGCAATACTGTATTTACTCGCATAATGAAGGCACCCTTCACAACGGGCATCAATATTTGTACTTATCTCTTCTCGTGTAATGAATGCACTTTTAATTTTCGACTTCACGAGTCTTGAACTGTGTCCAACTTAGCCAACTAGCCACCAAGCTTGCCAATTTTCTTTTGCCACCAAGTGGCCAGGCCAAGTCAAACCAAGCCAAGCTGCTCTCGTAATGGCTGCAACTGCTTGGTTGCGGAAGTGATCAACCGTGAAACTGAGCGGCACGCACGCCTAGCGGAGCTGGGGTCGAGGAATTGCCCAGCCCCGGATGTCCTTCGTCCATCAGATGCATTGATGTCAACAGACAGGCTGTCCTTTGTGCCATAAACACCAAATCAACCAACTAACCAACATGCCGTCGTCTGTGATCCGCTTTCGGACAGTGATATCGTGAAAGTGGTTAGGCCTAAGAACGATCGCTTTGCGCCCCGTGCTGAGCGAGCTTCGTAGGGTGCTTTTAATGCGAATAGCATTCTTTGGATACTTCACGCACTTTCAATCTATCTATGTATCTATCTGACTATCTAACCTCTTACGCCGCGGGTCGATAAATAAATAAAAAGACTGGCGCCGGCTGGGATTGAACCGTTGACCCTTTGATCAGCAGGCAGACGCGCTAACCACAGAGCTATGAAGGCAGTCATTCAACGCACTCTAAACGAGTTGTTTATATCTTTACCATAGACGCTGCTTTACAGCGCTGTCACAGCTCACCGTGCGCGCGCGTTCCATGCACGAGGGCTCATTCCGCTCTCGTGAGGCTGAGGCACGGCCGCTACATCACCCTCTCCCCGAGCGCGGGGGAGAGGGTGAGCCTCTTCCGTGCATGGAGCCGCGCGCGCCACCGGCAGCTGTGACAGGCTGCTGTAAAGCGCGTCCCCATGAGCAAGAGATAAACAACCGTTTAAATGCCGTTAGTTGAGACTAAGCTGGGAACGCAGCAGATAAGTCATGGTCGGTACCATTCTGAGTGTTCTGTGCTGCTATGGCGCGTGCTTTGCTCGCCTTCCTAAGTGACACAAGCGCACGTGCTGGGCTGTGGAGATCGTGCGGGGCTGTGCAAGTGTCAACAATTTTAGAATCGCCTCCAAGAGTGGGCTGGGCGGCCCTCTAGAGTGTGCCGGCCACACTGACGAAGCAGCGCATAACTCACTTACACCCGTTGATGCTAATGGCATTAACGTAGATAATCATTCCAAAGGATGGGTTCTGCTGACTTTTTCTTCAGCAAAAGGCACGCCCGTAAGCGCCCTAAAAAAGGGTTACTTGCAATTTATAGAGCATGGTCACTGCAGCGCCTAAAATGACATTCGCACAAAGTGTGTAAATACAAAATTTTGCCCCGTGTAACATCTATGGGTTATCCCCCCATAAATGTGTAAATTTTTCGGGGAAAAAAAAAAGAGTGGTAGTTTTAGTATGCGGTATAAATACGGTATATGCATAGGGAGACAGCAGAGTTTCAGTGTTCACGGTCCACTTTATCAAATGAGAATGGGAGTATTTTTTCAACCTCTTTATGTATAAGAGCACTGCGCATGTACTTCTCTGTAACGCTCGAGAAGAGGCAATCCTTTCGAATTTGCGGAAGAGGCGAATGACGAGGCACCGATAACGTCCAGGACCGCGGAAGTGAGATGTGTGTGGATGGCATTTCTGTTTATTCCAAACGTTGTCTCAGCTGTTCCTGTGGCCGGCTCCTTTGGTACGTCCTAACCATTCGTCTCCATGGGCGGGGGAAGTCTCTTTGTAAAACGGTCGACCTGTCGCTACAACCTCCGTGTCAGATTTAAGCATTTAAACTTATAAAGTTGCACCGTTTTTTTAACACACGCGGACAGAAAGTTTTGGGGAAAAAAAAGGTGACCTATACACCGGAAGATAGGGTACAAATATGCACTTGTTGTGGGTTTCTGCGGTGCGTTTTCACGCCATCTTGGCCAAGTCACTTTCCATGGCTCCGGAGAGGATGTGAAAGCCCGAGAAACTGATGCCTGTGGAGAAGTCTCAGGAGTTTGAGTTTTTGGTTTTATTTTTTTCTCATTGTGCCTCAGTAGAGCAGGGCCGAAAGGG
>JAZHYW010069191.1:0-15000 GCA_037355805.1 Ixodes ricinus
TTAATCTTTGGCGTGCTGTGGTAAATAAAGAAATCTAATAGAAAAACAAGAACTCGTGACATTGCACGTATGTGAGCCCGGTGTGTTTACACTCATAAAGTCTCAACTTTGCAATTTTACTATATATACGTTCATGTTTTAGATTTTAAGAATGATGAAAAGGCGGTCGCTTTTAATACTCTATGATCTTACAAGTACGCAGTTTGGATTGTTTGAGCCCTTCTAATACTGAGTAAAGTGAGTGTTTAAAATTTAATTTGGATATTTTGAAATACAAAACATGCAACCAAAATCAAAGCGACGTGTCTACCCTTAGTTTTGTTACATTTTTACATGTTACTTCTTATAAGGTTTTCTTGGGTAACTTCAGAACGGAAACCAAAATGTATTGAAAAAGTTCACCAACGAGAGCTGTAAAAATTATAAAACAAGACTTCAGCATTTTAAGAGATACATAAGCAACAAATCTCTCTATTGTTATCCTTGTCACAAAAGAATAGGAATGAATAATTATTCGAATTCAGATTGTTCGCTGCTGTAAAACCATTCTTTTTTTCTTTCTTTTGCCCTCTGATGTTGTATTTTTTTCTGTCGGACATGACGGCGTAACATTAAAATGCGGTTCAGCCCTAACCCGGGGACTTTAAATTTTGTATAATGAATGGCTAGACGGACTCCTATATTTATGTTTATGATGACCTAGATAATATTCGTCCTTGACTTGAAAAAAAATCTAACCACCGAAACAAAAGGAGCTGTTCGTTTTATTTTTCTTTGGAACGTCACTTAATTTAGTCTGGCGCCATACAAAAAAGATTTTGTTTCATTATCACAGTGCATTTTCAGCGCTAGTGTAGCGAAACTTAACGTCATAACATAAAAACACACAAGAAAAAACAAAAACAGTCAGCCTCTTTCGACTGCGGGGATATTTGTTATGATAACGGAAAGATGAACCAAGCACCCTTTCGCATTTGTATAGCTCTGTGCGTTCCAGTCACAGATGTATGTTTACACGTGTTTCGTTTCTGTATAAACACGCGTTGGGGTGTTCGAGGCGTGCACGCGAGAGTCTGTGCTTGCGTCTCGCTCTTGGTTTTACAGAACTCGGTGGTATTTACAGCTCTCATCACTCTCTTTGGGAGAGAAATGAGCCTGCATAGTTGGTATTTCAGGCACTATATTAAGCGTTTAGTCGTCAGCACCATCCAGTTAAGAAATACACTCGATGTGCTACAAAAGGAGAACTTTTACATTGTTTAGTGTAGCTGGTCCTCGTGGAAACAAAAAGAAAACGTAAATTTGTGAATTATTTCTAGGCGTATACGTTCAGTATGTTACAACGCGAAACGTAAAGTTCAGCTGCGATAAGTAGCTTTGGACCAACCAAGTTCTATAGTTGTGATACTATTAGAACATGGTTTCGTTGTTCAAATAAATATTTACTTTCCGCGACGACAACGAGCTAAAAATATCCTTAAATCGCGGCCGTCAAAATGGCATCCAGTATACACTCTAAAAAATGCCAGTGAGTCCACTTTCTCGCATAACACTCGGAAAGCCAATCACCGCAACTGATGGAGGCAACTCAGCAAATGACAATGCCATAAAATATTCTTAGAAAAAACGCAGTCTGAGTTGTGACATTAAGCAATGCGAAACGTCGACGCTTCGCATTGCTTAATGTCACAACTCAGACTCGTGTTTTTGGTCTAAACGTATGTTTCGGCATTGTCATTCGCTGAGCTGCGTCCGTAAGTTCCGGTGTTTGGTTCTCCGACTGTTGTGCGGGAAAGCAGACGCATCGGCTTCTTTTTAGAATGCAGAATGAAATTTGAGCAACCGATTATTTATGACTTGACCTGCTGTTACACAGAGTATTAGTTCTCCAGCAAAATAGGTTAAATGACAAGTCAAATCAAACTGTGTTTTTATTTTCAAGCAAGTTGTCAGTTCATATTCATAAGACTTTTATTTAGATAGGAGTACCAAAGCTTAAAACAAAAACCTTGATAATAAATGGTTAGTTATCGATCAAACGTTTGCCCAGCATTTAGCAGCAATTAAAGAAGCTACATTGTATGTAAACGAGAACAAAGTTACAGAGGGTAAAGGAGAAATTGTGCACATACATAATAAAAACAAAAATATATAAACCTAATTTATTTCTATGGCAAGTAGTTTTTAAGCAGAACTTAAAGCAACATCATAATTATTTGATACCAATGTTTAGGACAAAATACGTCAATTAAATAACATGAGCTTTAAACAATTCAGATGTGGTATTAAATAATAATCTTTATGTTCCTTCTTATCGCGATTAAACATTAGAAGCAGCAAAAGTACAGATTGATGTGTACTCATATAAGTCCGTAGATTTCCGCATTTACCCGAAAAAAAAAACAACGGTGGTGTCAAAAATATAAAATCAGTTAAAACCGAAAACACAAGTAAGAGACAGTTAGTGTAAAAAATATAAAATAGGCTAAATAAACAACAACCACGACATAAATTTCAGAAATCGTTTGCTCCGACTAGAATCGTTTTTGTCGAAACCCTCTCCCACTTAGACTTGAACTGATAGTTTTTCATGAAACGTTTTTACCGATATTCACCAGAATGGACCGAATGAAACATAAATAAACACCGAAATACACCCGCTGAATTGTCTTATAAATAAACCCCGGATAATCTGCTGCTTACATATAATGCATTCCGCTATCGTACCTGAGACAACAAGGCAAATCCGCGTAATTTACATTGCCTTTATGGATATCAGGAGACTTCCATAATAAAAGTCGGCGTGTTGAACATGGCTCATCTCTCTTTGCCATGTGGTGTATCATATATGCACCTAATGCAACTACTGTAAAAGGGTCGTCCCATTTAGTTTGAATTTAAGTACGACCCAAATATTTGAGTTCAAGCTGCAAAATTTCATTTCTACATAACCGCCTAATATGATTCTCTACATCCATAATATTGGACACAATATAAAAATAAAATTTCATCGTGCGAACTGCAAATTTTTTCAACTAGAAAATCCGTCTCAGTTCTGTTAAGCAATGCAAATACGCGAAACTGAAGAACTAAGCTATCGCAGCACAAGTGGGGCAAGAAGCATTGATAATTTTTTTAAATAACATATGCGATGACTGATTTACGACTAAACCAATTAGCATAACATGGTGCATCTTACATGTCCAAGAAACTACCTACTTTTCTTGTTCAAATCAAATCAAATTTGGGGGTTTTACGTGCCAAACCAACGACGGGCATCTGGCACGCCCCAGCGGAGGACTGCAGATTAATTTGGACCACCTGGGGATCTTTCGACGTGCAACCGAAAGCTCGGTTACACGGCGCCTCCTCCGCAATAAGCCTCCGTCAGATTGCGGGCACCTCGGCCGGGATTCGAACCCGCCACATGGGGATCCGTAGGCCTAGCGCTCTCGCCTCGGAGCCACCGAGGCGACTACTTTTCTTGTTAATTAAGGAGTTACGTACGTTGATTGCATGTTAAACTGGGGCGTCTCGAATTCAACCTCCTTCATTATGGTGTTGATTCTTGGTAAAATAATTATAAATACACCAACCTTTTTTTCTTCGTTGAAAATGCACAGCTGGGCAATCAGCTTGTAATGTAAATGGAAAGCTAAACGCGCCAGATACCTTCAAAGTGAAAAGAAAGAAATGACAAAGAAAAGTAGTTAAAGAGGTATTGCGTGGCAGTTTCCACCATCTTTGACCTTTTCGCTCCCCTTAAACGTGCGCCGCTGCTTGACGCTTTGTGGAAGGGTTAGTACGCTCAGCGACAGCGGAAGCCAGTTAGCCACACTATCAATTAATAGTAAAAACAATACCCAGCTCGCCACAAAGGTTCCCGTTTCACGGCCGGCCATGGAGTTACGTAACGGGCGTGGCCACGCCGAACACGGGTCACGTTTGCGCTAACAAACGTGGCGAAACCTCGCCTCTCCAATCCTATAGACCTTGCCTACTCTCCTCTAAAACACCCTCGATTCTTGTGAAATTCATTGCGCTTATACTTTTCCGCATTCGGTGGCCCTCCTTCATCTTAATAATAATATAAAAGACACCAACGGCAGAACTAAATAAAACAGATACTAACTCTAATTGAGAGAAACCATTTAGTCATATTTCTGTTGGAAACGTTTATAAAAAAAAGTGAGGCAAATATTAAATGTATAGTAAGAATAGCATGGCCCCATGAAATATTGAAGTGCACTTGTCCATTTAAGCACCTTGCAAGTGGGTTAGTATATCCGGTCCGCTTTGGACTCAAGGGCTAGAAGAGCATCAATAGAGAGAGAGAGGCTAGTTGGTACATCGTTCCTTGACAAAAGCGCCGGAAAACAAAGACAAAAAGTAAGAGACACAGCACAAGCGTTTACCACATGAGCGCTTGTGCTGTGTCTCCTTACTTTATGCCTTGCCTTGTGGCGTTTTTGCCAAAAAGGGGCTAGAAGATAAGATGCTAACAGAAATGGTCGGATTCAGCATTTTATTGCAATATGTAAGAGGTATTGTTCAGCCACAAATGGGAACACGACCCGCTATATATATATTTTTAGTCTTTCTCGCCTGATCCGTTTCGTTAAAGGGGTCATAAACGATTTTCTTACTTCTTCCTCCTTAGCTTTAATCCTCCAACTCAAATGCGAATTGTGAAATCAGGTCGTCGTGGACATTCTTCGGCACCGGTGCGATCGCTCCTAGCTTCCCGTGCTTTTAATGCACACCATCGAACTTGTTATTCGCCAGTGACGATAAGTTCCGTCAGGGCACTCTCACTGGCCACGAACGCGAATCCAAATATTCGTCGACGGATTGATTGTTGACGAGCGCATACGTCCGAGTGACGCAGTTCTCATTGTCCAGTGCGTGAGCTGGGCTCGGCTGACGTCAGGTTGGCACCGCTGACGCGCTTTGGGAACCGCGGATGTATCACAGTGAAAAAGGCGGGAGAGCTTTCGAAGGAAAGGGTACAATATAGTCCGCTATGTTGTTCAAATGTCTGTACCAAAAAGCTGGCTTTGACTTTCTACCCTCTTTCTTTGGCCAACTAAACGATATGCGATTGGTGAAATCCCAATTTAAAATCATCTATCCCAGCCCGAAATTCGTTTCACGAAGCGCTGAGAACCAAATTTGAAGTAATTAACAGGTCATACGTGTTGCGGCGCTGCTGCCGAGCGTACACGCCGTACCACGGCGGCATGATGAAACTGATGTATGAAGCGCGAGGCCTCTCTCGGCCCATGGGAGAAGCGAGCGATTGCCACATCTTTTATTTTAGCCCACCATTACGCATGTATCAGTATGGTCGATCGCATAATCACGCGGCATGCCCGTGGTGCTGAAATGGGTGGAAAAGATCGTAGCATCCCGCGGTATAACATGACAGCAAAAGAGGAGCATGCGAGAAAGGCTATTCAAGTTAGGGTGTTTTTACGTGTGTAGGATGACGAAGCGTATGTCTCATTTTGAAGGTGCTATCTTAAACGTTAGGGTGGAATGTTGAAAATATTCATATGTGGTGACAAGAATAAGACGGCGAATGAGTTGAAAACGTTAGCATCGTTGCTTTTTTATTTTAATTAACACGATTCTTCTGGGCTCTTTTGCAATGGAATAGATGCGAGGAGAGTATAGAAAGAAAAACGCAATTCTAACTAATCAGCTCTCAAATTGTTCTTTGACTCTGGGGAGTCTGCCTGGGAAGATTCTCTTGGGAACGTGCTATCTTCTGCACATGGCAGCTAGGCTTCAAAATATGTCAGTATTTTGTGTTCTGTGATTATAACATTTACTTTTCGGAACATGTATATCAAACAAACTGATGGGACAATGTGAAGATATAAAAATAAAATGTTCTAGACTTACGGCTTCAGATATTGACTAGTTGTAGTCAATTCTGTTTGCTTTGGGCTTTTCGTTTTGATAAAAAGGGCTGACTGCAGCAGCCAGTCGTTTTTCATTGGTTGTCCTGAACACGGGCTTCAACAGAAGGTGACCGTGGGTATAGCAATTGAGAGACACATTGAAACAACAACCATAACAAAACAGAGGAGACGAAATACCTCTACTCAGCGTAGATGGTTAATTTGGTTTTCTTACTGGAACCATTCAAGATTGGTTTTAGTCAACAGTTTCTTTTTCTGATTATAAAATACACACACACACACGCACGCACGCACGCACGCACGCACGCACACACACACACACACGCACGCGCACACCCCACACACACATACTCCAGCTGAAATTGAAAGCTGTGAAAGTAGTGGACGACTGCATACCCGTGGCTGTACAGAGGACAACCGGCACGGAGCGATCGAAACATAAAGCTTCAAAATGGGGTCGGAAGGCGCATTTCAGAGGGTCATCATTAATGATAATTTCAGAAACAAACTGAGTTTCTTCAGTCAATGGGCAGTATCCACCAACTTCATATGCTGTATTGTTTACAATCCAAGAAGTGCAATGCGAGAACAAAAAGTATAAACGACCAAATAACAGGCAGGCGCTTGATAGAAGTCTTTGGGTTGTTCCCACAAGAATGGTTCAGTGAACTTATGCTAGGAATAACTATTGTTGGATTCCATAAACTCACATGCAAAATGGGATTTTGAAGTGACAGAATTTCACCCTTCCGCGAAATTTAAGCCTCAGAAAGTCTCGTCACTTTTCATCCAACCTTGATTTCCGGGTTTTACTTTTTGGTTGGGTTACAGTCAGGCATGTACGTAACGTGTTACTAGTAACGAGTTACTGCTACCTAGTTCTTCTTTTGGTTACGAGTAACAGTATTTAGTTCCTTTGCTATAAAAGGAACGAGTAACGTACTTAGCTACTCTGTAAGGCCAAGTAGCGAGTAACGGTATTTCGTTACTTTTGAGGAGTAATGTCCACAACACTGCTTAAACAGTCTTGCTTTAATTCTAACCTGAGTATGCACCTATTGCGAGAAAGGCAGATGGGCAACCCGAAAAACAAGCTAAACAGTGTGACAGTATAGCAACATTAATCGTTGAGCACGTCAGTTGAACTCTGCAGCTGGGAATGTCAATCAGCCAGCAAACGCAACAAGGTTCGTTGGTTGAACCTTCTAGAATCGTGCACAGACCGAATAGTAGTCCCGGAGGCTGCCAACGCGGGAAAGCACAGAACCCATTGTCAACCTTGTAACTTTAGAAACATAAATAAAAGAGAGAGAGAGAGAGATGAATCACAGATTCACCAGCTCTCACTGAAGCACAACACTGCGGTTCCTTCGAGCGCGTCAGTAGAACGACACTTCAGCGTCGCCGGAGATGTATTCTCGAGGAAGCGGGGAAACATAACTGATGAAAACTTGGAAAGGCAGCTACTGCTTAAGTGCAACGGCTACTGAATATAAAGCAATAAAGCATGAAACCAAAGCAGTTGTTGATTTGGTCGTAAAAGTAACGAGAAAAGTAACTCGTTACATTTGAGATAAAGCAACACGTTCCATTTTAAGAATCAGTAATGGGTAACGTATTTACTAGTTACTTTTTGAGCGTGTAACGAGTAACGGTTTTAGTTACTTTTTGGGTACAACGATGTGCATGTCTAGTTACTGTATAAAGTTTTGTTTAAAACAGTGGCGCATCGCAGCTCGCAGCTCGTAGAGCGAAAGCTCGCACAGCAGAACCTATCGGATTCGGGGTTCAATCCCCATCCCTTTCCATTTTGATCTGGATGAGCACCGTACTGGCATACGGTCGTGTATCACTACTGCGTGACTCACGTTAAAGGCCCCAGGCTACCTGTAGTACTGCCCTGGTCAAATGTCTTATCTAAAGCGGAGACGACAGACGCCCACTTGGGCTGACTAACTTTACGCTGGCCAAAGCAAACACACGACGCAATTATTTGGTGTAAATAATCTGTTGACAAAGCACAAATGCTGCCAATATCTCCGCACAAGCCTCATGCAAAACTACAATAAAGATATAAAGTGCAACGCAAACGGCATGCTCGAGGGCGGCGACGCCATACCTTCTTTGGATTTACAAGGATGTAACACAATAACGTTCTAAACATCGCGGCACTAATCCTGCTCAAGGAACGTCGAAATGAGTTTCTGTCGTCTTGTTTTGGTGAAAAGTCTTGGCCGGTGCCCCTCGAAAAGAGACAAACACGTCGTCGTCTTTTATTAACCAGGCATAATTTATTCATCGCATGGGCTCAAAGTCCGACGACACTATCGCTAAGGCGGCATATTAACGTCTTGCTTGATCCCGCAGAGTTTAACATTGTTAAAAAGCCGCAATACATGGACACTCGAATACACGCTTTTACATATTTTCCGTCCTCATTTTGCCTGGCGGCAGAATGAGGGTTAGTTTTACGCAAAATATGAATAAATAAACGAACCGAGAAAAGACAATGAGAACGGGCGGAGGGACAATACTAAGTTTGGTTTGTGCTCGTAAGGTGGTTCCGCTTTGACCATCCATTTTAATCTCGGTTTTTCGACGGCCGAAAAGTGGCCTATTTTTTTTTATTCATTGTTGCGAGAAAGGACGGAGACATTGGCCCTTAGCCGCAATGAATGGAAGACGGAGTGGATTAAAAAGGTGGAGAAGGTTACTTTGAAACTTCAAATCGCAAAACAAAACAAAATATTGTGTGTTTGTGTGGCAAAAAAAAAAGTCAACGAAGGATCCCCAAGATTACGGCAGCACCTAGCAGTAATAATCCAGTTCTCCAGACCATTTCAACAAACGTTGTTTGCACAAGTTTATACACCTTGTTATCAACGTTTTATGAGCACCAACGAATATTTGAACAAGTGAACCAGCCTAAGATTAGTCTTGTCTTCAAAATGCTGCTTTCATGAAGTCGGTGAGCGTGGATAGTTTTGTTTTTGCCGAAAAGGATTACGCCGTAATATTAACAATGACAACAACGAAGCAACGTAAACAGCTACAAAGGTATGACCGCAATTCCTTGGTTATCTCCACACCATCTAGACTGCGAGAAATGTGCACTCGATCTTTTACTCTATCCAACTCATTCGAGCGCTGGGTAAAGAACGGAGACGAGTTTTACGTCAGCGTTCGGATGGGACTTGTGTTTAATTAATCGACGCTGCGTATTCACCAAAGTACAAACTTGTGCGTAGTTCAACTACTCCACTCAAGTTACTGTAGTTAAACTACGTTTCTGAGTAATTTAGTAGCTTTCAATTACATTTTTATTTGGGTAATTAGTAGTCTACTTGAATTACTTTGTCCGACTAACTCTACTCAAACTACAAATAATTTTCTAACGTTAGTGGTAGGTTTGCTTATCAAAAAATATCCCTGCACAAAAAGAGATAAGATATTGAATGATCAGCTGATAGTTTCAAAGAGGGGAAGCATGTGGTATAAGCGAGGGGGGGGTGGTGGAAAGGGAATGGTTTGGAGTGCCTGAAGTCTCCTAAAAGTTTTGCGAGCCCTCCACTGCAAAGACACTGCTACGAGGCGCGGGGAGCGGACAGAAGGGGATCGGTGGCCGAGTGGGCTAAAGCGCACACCCAGCTCGACGCGCGTGGAGCAAAGCTCGCGCTGCAGAACCCAGGGATCCTGGGCTCGAGCCCCACCCCTGCCCGTTTCGATCTGGATGAGTATCGTACCGGCGTGCGGTCGTGTATCACTACTGCGCGGTGCTCGTTAAAGACCCCAGACTAGCGGTTGTACTGCACTGGCTAAATTGCTCATCTACAGCGAGTGACTCGTCGCAACTTTAAATGGCTGACCAACTACACGCTGTATAAATATTCCCACAACCCAATTTTTGGAGCGGACAGACACGTCGCAAAGTGTGGTCGAGTAACTGCGGGATTAGCACCGAAGACTGGTGTTTATTCATGTCCCGAAGCTCAAGGAGACATGACGCATTTGAAGAAAGGGCTTGTCCCCGCTCTTCCCCAACGTAGGAACTTTCGCCCACTATACACACTGCATGCTCACTCAAAGGGGGCAACAAAATGCAGCACTCGCTCTGAACCTCATCTGGTGCTTCCGTAGTTTGTGCTTTACTTAAAGCATCGCGATCTCAAGGGCAACACAAAAGTGACCTCTTTGCGTTGCCTTTCCTTTCAAAACTTGAAATATGCAGGTCTTTCAAGATTCCAAGATTGTTCGAGAAACCTTGGTGATTCCCCCAACGTTTTTACATTAAAAATTAATAAACAAGCAGTGCTGGGAAGTACTTTAAGTATGTGGCTCTTAAAGTACTACTTTAAGTAGATTTAGAAAACTTGTATCTTACTTGAAGCACATTCTCTGAGCATGTACTTGTTCTTTACTCAAGTATTTTTTTTTCTGGTAGTTTCCGAGGAAAGCGCAACTCCTGACTTCAAAATACATTTCCCAAATTTGACAACAAAAAATGGCTCATCGTCAAGTGGAAACGCGCTATCGTCTTTTGAGACGTCATCTGGTCATTTTCCTGGGTGAAGTTATGGCGGCTATAAAACCCATACAAATAAATGCTTTATAAGTTGATCGTGTTAAATAATTCGTCAGCGAAAGCAAAACAACAAGCCAGAAAAGAAACAAAAAAAAACGACACATAAATTAATTTTAGTTTTTGTGGGCGTCAATTAAATATTTTAACCCGATTAATTGGCACATTTTAATTAATTAATTTATTTATTAGTCAGTTTAGTTCATTCCCATGCATAGAAGTTAAAAATGTCAATATTACAGGGTTTTTTCGGTCTTCAGTGAATATGTGACAGACGGCGCAATGTACAATTTTCTTGGATTTTAAATGAACATTGATGTGTAGTTGAGAACTGTCAAAGAAACACACACTCACAAATTATTACTTCAGCCGCAAAGGCCAAGGTGTTCGTTGCTATTCTCCGGCAATAGCGAACTCCTTTGACTGTTCACAATAGTCTCTGTTGCGCTAAACAGACACTCGCACGTCGTTGAAGTCGCTGGGACACGTATAACCTTCTCCACTTGTTTGGAGTTACAAATCTCGCTCCTACAGTTTATTAACGTAGAAGTTTGGGCTAGTTGGTAAGTAGACATGATAAAAACAAAACAGCGCTGTGTCTTGTGGTTTCTTCTTCTTCGTCCTTGTCTTTGCGCTGTTTTGTTTTTATCATGCCTACAGTTTACTTTAGGTCAAAATTTCATCTAAAGTTCCACCATACAGGTGCACTAGGTCGTCCACGTCTGCGTGGTGAGAGCGTTTAATTTTTACTTCTTGTTGGTTTGTCAATAGTTAACCGGTTAACCGGTGGAAAAAAATCAATCGCCATTAAAGCATTAATCGATTAATTGATAGGTTAGTCGATCGAGTGCCCAGCCCTAGTAAAAGGAATGTAATACCAGCTCGCAATGCAGCTCGCACTGCAGAACCCAGGGATCCTGGATTCAATCCCTACTCCTGCTCGCTTCGATCTGGATGAGCATCGTACCGGTGTGTGGTCGTGTATCACTACTGCGTGATGCACGTTAAAGACCCAGGCTAGCAGTTGTACTGCACTGGCTAAATTGCTCATCTGCAGCTGGGACACCAGATGATTATTGGGACTGACGAACTTCCGGTTGTATAAACACGCACAAGACTCAATTATTACACGGGATAAACGGGAAATAACTACTAAAGTGACGATTAGCTCAATATGTTGTCTCGCGACATGTTGTGTGTTCAGTGTGCTGTCTGTCGTAAATTTACAGATTTCTTTTCCCCCCAACCTGATGGGGAAACTTCGAAGTGTTCGTCCTGAGCGCGACCAGCGTTGAACGCCCGTCAATTGTTTAAAAACAGCAATAGGGGGCATTCACTGGACGCCATATTTATGGGTGCTGTTTAGAGCGCATGCTCAGAGCGAGCTCACATCAATAGGTTCTTAAGGCCGGCAATCTTGATGGTGTGGAATGCACGTTGCAAAAGAACTGTGGAAGCTCGCCCTCAGCACGCGCTCAGCAACCACGCACACAGATATGGCCGCCAGTGAATACTTTCTATATTAAGGTCCCAGAATGTCATGTCGTGTTCCACACATGTGACGAAGCCCTTGAGGCTGTCAACTGGTGGCATGGAAACCCCGTCACGCCGAACTCGGCGTAAAACACGCGCGTGACATTTTTTCTGCCGACTCGTAATAGAAGCGCGATTATGAATCATAAGGGGGACTGGGTACGTAGCACCAAACTTCCGCGCGAAATATTTTTGCTGATAAGCCTAGATAACCGTGGGAACCCATTTAGCAAGAACACGACTTCAGCCGCGGTCACACTGTTTACACATCATACAAAATCAAAAGACAGTCTGCATACAGATTGGAACGCGAGCCACCGCGAGATCCCTGCTTCGAATGCCTCATGGCAGTGAGTTCAAGGAGAAAACTTGGCAGGCGGCATTCGAACCACGGATATTGTGGTTACTCGTGTTTTCAGACTAACTTTTGTATGATATATGAAAAATGTGACCCCAACTTTGAGGCCGGCCAAACTTTTGAGACGAAAAAATAGCAATCATGATGTTTGCAATCCTGGTTTAAATCAGACCGGTTTTATTGTGATTTCGGTCAAACTTTTTGCAACATAAATAGTCCCGACACTATTTTTTTTTTTTTGCTTACCAATTGTCTATCTTTTGTTGCTTCCTATGTGAATTTGTTTATATGAATCAAAGAATCATCGAGCAACAAAGATTTATATTAGGCTGAACAGGAGCGCAGAGCAGTAATCCGAGGAGAAAATCGGTACTTTGGGCTTTCTTTCTACCCTTTACTTCGTTTGTCAGTTACCTAACGTGTAATGACATGCAAATAGGAGTGGGAAAGTAAGAAACGAAAACTGGTAAAAGTAATGTCCCATTGCATAAAAATCAGGACGCGGAATGAAAATGAAATAAAGTATGTTCAGTAACTAAAACGAAACAAACTATAAAAGCATGAAATGCTTTCATAACGGAACCCCCAAATCCCATAATTTTTGTAGGTCCGTTGGTCCATTTCCTGCTAATTTGAAAGCGAAACTAAACTAGTGTTCAAGTCACGTGATGCCAATTGATGTCCCATGACCATACGTAACGTTATCTATACACCAATTAACTTTCCCGCCAAAAGTCGGTGGTTGACAACGTTACTAAAACCCTCAGTTGGGAAACTCGCCCTTGAAACCTGGGCCACTGGCGTCTACCGAGACCGAGCTAAATACGATAACAGCGCCATTCTTTAGCGATGAGTTGAAACATGAAAGTTGCTTTACATAGCTACTGCGAGATGGCCCTGCGAGATGGCGCCACCAGCCCCTGCCCGACCCGACGTGCACCCGTGCAGTTCCCGGAGTAAACGCTGCGGGAGAAATGGCGGCGTTGCGATCGCCATTAGCTCGGTTCTCGAGTACGGATCGGAGCCACTTTTTTAAAGCAGGCTCTATGGCAATTTCCAAACTGAGGGGTTCTAGTAACGCTGGTGGTTGAGTTGATGCCACGTGACTGACATCACGTGGCGTCATGGATCTCACCTTGCGTTCAATTTCTCCGCGAAATTTAGCAGATAAACTGTCCCAACGTGACGTGACGTCACTTATACACTAATTAACTTTCCCGCTAAATGTAGCGGGAAATTGATGTCACGTGATCTGGCGCCACGTGACCTATACACTAATTCCCAACTAAATTTGGCGGGGAGATCGATGTCACGCTACCTAAACATCTTCAGTTTCCCCGCTAAATTTAGCGGAAAAAGTGACATCGCGTGACTTGTCGACGCGTGACACGTCAAAAGAATTGTCCCACTAAATTTGGCTGAAACATTGACGACACGTGACCCGTGTACGAATCTAATTTCCCCTTCAAATTTAGCTGGAAAATTGATGCCACATGCCACTCAATGTACGGGGGAAATTGATAACTATAAAGGTTCTTCACTCCCCGATACTTTACCACATTCGTGGGTTTAATGCCCTTTGAATAATTTTAAACAATCGCCCCTTAATTATTGCCTTTCATGCATTATAGAGCTTCATAGATAAATGCAGCTGCAACTTTTTTTGCTCTCTGTCAGGGATTATTTAATCAAAATTTTTTAATGAAATTGTAGTTTCACTTACAGTAATTGTTCCCCCCTTCCCCGCCTCGTTTTCAATATTTGAACAAATTGATCAGCCAGTCTGACATTTAAAAATAAAGCTAGCGATTATTAATCACTTCCTTTTATAGCTACATTGGTTTAATTCAAATTAACCTGATTTAAATAAAATAAATATAACATACTTTTTTTTTTTACCCTGGTCAGCAGTTGCTTTGACGCAACACGCAGAACGAATGCCGCCAGGCCAAACTCGGCACTTGTTCGCAGCTTATGAGCTTTTAGCTGGTAGCTCATATCAGCACGTTTTACTACATTACTTGTCTTGAAACACAAAAAAACAGCAATTAAAAAAAAAAAAGGAGAGCTTGGCGATGACTGTTTGTTTATGTTAAATCTGTCGCAGTCTGTTGCGCGGGAGATTTGAAGTATGAACACAAGCAGCAAAGAGAACCTGACTGACACCCCCGAACCCTTCCCGCTTACAGTGGCTGGCCAGATATAAACGGGCCACATTACAAACAGTATCACCGCGACACGTCATGCTGACGGGCTCTTCCGACGCGGCTTCTTTGTCCATCTTCTCTCTGCCTCAAGCACTCGCAGCACTAACTTAAAGAGCGATGAAACATGAACTGGAACGCGAAGACACCCAGGATGTAGCGCCCGTTAGCACACGTGGCACGAGAGATCGTCGATGTTCGCGGGCGTCTCCGACGCTGGACTGTCGCCACGAGTGTTTTTGTCGGTGCCGTGAGGGATGCCGGCGTCCCCGCGCGCGTTCCCTGCCCGACACTTTGCGTGAAAATAGCTCGCTGGTAGACGCTCCCGGCAGCGAAGCGCAGCGGCAACACCCAAGCGCTCGGGACAGCTCTCGACCTGCGGGGCTCTGAGCTGCCGCC